>JABFPT010001984.1:0-14583 GCA_022817245.1 Nixonia krombeini
GAGGCCGCAAGGTGTGCGCCCGGCCGAAGGGGAGTCAGGACTGTCGGGGGCATTGAACCGTGATCCGGGTGGTGGCGGTGGCGATCGCGTCCGCATAGTCCTCGCTATAAAGCGGCTTACGGTCTCCGCGGGGATCCCGGGCGAAGGTGACCGGCCGCGCGAAAATAAAGAGCGCGGGATAAGAATCCCGATACCCCGCTCTCATATCGCGAATACGAGCCATGCCGTGCCTTTGTTCCAACCGACGGGAATATCGGTCTTTCGACCCCGCCGAACTCGGGCGTCGCGTTACGCGAGTCTGACTACTCGTCGACTGATTTCACTGAAAGCAGCGTCGATTCGCTATCGAGACACGAGGAAAACTCGTGTTGTTCCTATCACCGGCGTAGGGTTTCGCAAACGCCTGTTCGCCACGGATTCACGTACACTGGTTTGTTGACTTCGCGAGCGACATCGTTTCACTCGGCTTCCCTCTTTTTCGCCGCGATATTCCCTCGTGGCCTTTCCTTCTTTGCCATCGAGCGTACCACCACTTCCGCAGAATTAAGGAGTTGCGGAAGCAACCGACTATGGTGGTTTCGTTTCCTGTTCGCCTTCTCGCAGCATTCAACGTTATACCGTCGTTAATTTCATCGAATTTTAAGCACGATTAAAAACGTAATGCGAGAAAATCGACGAGTGCTTTTGCAGACGATTTGACGTCTATGACGTTCGGATCGTCTTAGTTCCGATACACACTGCTAATTCAACAAATCCAACAAATTTGCACTCTCGACTTAGTTTAATGTTTGCGCCTGATCTTATTTGCGTTGCTTTGAGGAAGGAGATGCTAAAGGCAATGGTTAGGAAGGAAGGAACATACGGCGAACAATATGGCGTTTAGTAACTCGCTATAACACCGTCGGCGAGGAAGGCGGGGGCGGTGGGTGGACGGGTACTGGGGGGTTGGGGGAGGTCGGCGGCGGAGAACCGTAAGGACTGGTCAGTATGCAATATGCTAAGGTTTCCAGCTTCGTTGGCCCGGCTCTGCAGCGAGCGACCCCTCACCGTCCTCTAACCTCTGTTTCCTTGGGTTTGGGAATTTAATTACAGTATAGTGCCTACATTGTAGCTCCAGCCGGCCCGGAAATAAACTCCCCATTGTCGCGGCACAAAGCTTCTATTTGTCACGAGGCGGGATTCGACGTTACTCTCGCTTCTTCGACGGTTGGCCGTGCTCTAGCCGACGTCAAACATTTCTCCGGACGCTCGTGCGGGAAATCTCGCCGGCGATCGGCCTCTCCCGCGCCATATTCCCCCGTTCGTTAATCCGTCGCGAAAGTTGCGCTACTCGTTTCTCCCTCGCTCGGCAATGGAGATTGCGCGAGGCAAGTTCCCGAGGCGAGCGGCGCGAGCGCGCAGTCCGGCCACGCTCCATCTTGGCATCTGCATTATGAAAGAGATTATGTGAGTAACCGCAGCCCAGCTCGCCCCGTCCTCCTTATTTCGCTTCTTCGGAAACTTGGATGTAATAAGCGGCATCGCCGCTTAATTATGAATTTCCGCGCCGCCGTAACGAACATACGCACGATCTCGTTCGCGTCATAATCTCGTGTCATTAACATTAATACCGCCCCGGTCTCTATAATTAAGTGGGAAAAAATGTTTCTAATTAAAACTTTTCCCACCTACCCGACACCCTCCCGATCGGCCACTTTGCGCATTAAACCGACGTTCTTGTTTGCTGCCTTGCTCGTATTATTGCGGAATCTCGCCGCGTAATCAACGCTAAGGCGGCGCTATCGTTGGCAGCTGCTGTTTTGCTGCTCGGAAAGAAACGGCTGGTACGATTAACACGAAGATCGCGCAATATCTTTGCTTATATTTTTGGTACGCGTCAGGTAAATAAAAGACAAATTATGAGTAAACATGTTTCCTCATATCAATAAAAAAACAAACAATGTTTAAAAATTCGTAAAAAGAACAGTTTCGTCGACGGTCTGGAAATTACTCTTGTAAGGTGATATTTCACCGCGGAGACAGTACTATTGAATTGATACGATTATCCGGACCCTTCACATTTTGACGACGGTACGTTGAATTTCCCCGATAATTCGGTAGCTTTTAATTCGGCGATGCAATCAATACAGAGTTTTGTAGAAAGTACGGAGAACTCGTAACATGGATCTCGCGCGATAGCGGGCAAAGTGAAAACGCCCGGAGCATCGCTTAACGGCGGTTCCTCTTCGTTCCTATCCAATGTCTTTCAGGAGATCGTTGCGGCCGGGAGGGGTGAGAGCGAGGAGCATTAACGATCGCGACGTTCTTCCCCGGTTGTTATTGCTTCGTGGCACGCGTCCTCTCACGACGGGCCATCAAACGGGCTATTCTGATTGTAACTACTGGAGATGGTCCAGTTTCGGACCGCCAGCTCCCTCGTAAATAAGCGTTCGCCAGAGCCTCCGGTCCTATTCGAGATTCCGGAGTGTCGAGTTCCGACGCGAAGAAAGAAAACGGCGATTGCACCGTGGTAGTTTCGATGCCTCGCTGACCGTGACATCTTTGCTGCCTCGGCCACCCTGACATCGCCCATAAATATAACCATGCGAGCCGAGTCCCGAGAAGCGTTTCCAGCCTCTCGCAAAAGCCCCTGGCTTAGGCCGTAAACCCTCGTAATTATTCACTCATCGTTAAATTGCTGGCCTATGCGGTAATAACGGCATTCCGCTCTCGTAACGCTCACACATCCCGTCGCCTCGTGATTGTTTGCATGTTCGACGGCCATCCCTGAAAAAGACCACGAACCGTATCGGGGCTGTGAAGTCTCGCGAAGTTATCGGGAGTCGTGCGACAGCCGCGTCCTTTTGTCCCAAGACCGGTCATTATTTATTACCGGTCTTCTCGAAATCGTTGTTCTTTTTCTTCCAGTTCGCGTATTTAGACGGCGGTGAACGAGTTGATTTGACGTTCGCGCAAAAGCGAAAGAAATAACGAGGTACGTTAAATCGAGCGTGGAAAACTTTTCGATGAAATCGCGGGCGCACCGGTAGCGAAACTTGCGGCGGATATGCATGATTCGCGGATGTGGGAGGGGAAGAGGTGGAAGGAGAATGACTGGCAAACCAGCGGAGCCGTGTGCTGAGGAAGCGAAACGGGCTAAGGGAGTCGGAGGGTGGGCTTAATTGCCCGCCAGTTAATTAAACTGTAATTCAATCGTGCGAATTCGCCAATGTTTTATCGCGGCTAGATTATACAACGGCAGCATCAGCAGCAGTTTCGCCGGCCTTGAGTACACGTGGCCACCGCGATTTCCGCTACCCGAAGAGCAACGACTAACCACCCATTGGTTTTACGCGATTCTCTGGTTGACCGTTTCGGGAATAGCGCAGGAGCGACGGGCTTGAAACGCGTCCTGGGGAAAACGCGAGGCGCTATCTTGCTTCCTCGAGCAGAGATTACGGGGGGAGAGGGGGGTATAAATATGACTTAATAAAAAAGTTCGGAAATAGCTCGGCATTTTAATGCTGGGACATATTTGGGACAATATTCGCGTCGATGCTTCCCCAAACGCGAGAAATCGGGGGAGCATAAGACTTGACCAGAAGCTTCTTAAAACTTAGTCGCGAATGCCAACCTTGTCGCCGGGCGTTGCCTCCTACTTGGTTATGCAGAACAATTTTTCGTTCCGGTCTTGTTGAAGGGCAAACACGATCCAACCTCGCCGCCGCGTTTCTGCTTGGATGAATATTAAATTCTGGTCACCGGCAAACAACCGGCGACCCTCTACTTCGTCCCTGCTACGACGATTGACATATGTATCGGCGTCAAAGTTAAACACCCAACTGCACGATCCGACGTCCTGCGTGGCCCGAATTCCTCGGGCAATTTTGAATTTTCTTGGATACGCATAATGGAAGCCAATTCCCACGTTCCGTCGCCGTCGCCCTGCCAAGGCGCGTCACTCCATTTGCGCGATTAATTATGCACCTTGCACATGACGCAACAACCGTACTGAATTTAAATCAAATTTTGCGAATCGCCGAGAAGCGAAGAAAAATGAACTTCCCTGCGAAAAATTGAATCCTATTTTATTGCATTGCCCGATCCTCGTTTCTTCTCCCTGTGTTGCAGAAGACCCTTAATTTCGCGCAGACGGTCGACTGCGGATATATTGGGACAGAGAATTGCATTCTTCCGAAAGTCCTTCTCATCGTCGATAATTAATGCAAAGGGAGAGTACTTTGGGGCGTGTACCTCAGCAGCGGCTTTCAATCAGCCTGGATTTTGATTTGTCACGATAGGCATTTCTTTCATGTCGCGTGTTTGCTCGTTTTTTCACGAGGTTTACTCGTTGAATTCCCGATTTCGGTATGAACATGAAAAAACAAACTCGTGACGTTGATGCTGATCGCAATTTAAATGAATCAACATATTCCTTACCATTTCTGAATAGTCCATTTACACAATTAATTTTTCATCGAATGATTCGTATGATACGTACAATTTTATATGCAAGTGAACAAAAATTAAACAGTTGCTTAGTTTTACGAGACGAGAGAAAGCGATAAACGCAGCGGAGGAAGTGGAATTCATGCCGTCGACGAACTGAAATAATCGCATTGTCGCCTGACAGTCGGCGATCCGGCGAACACTTCAGGGAACTAAAAAAAAAAAAACGATGCTTTACACGAGTCTCGCCATCGCTTCGATGATAAACGTAGCCAATAACGGTGCAACATTCCGCGAGAAACATTCCTCGCAAGTTTCCTCAGCATCGAAGGTATTGCCCCAAGTTCTTAGTTACACCCTTTCTATCCTTGCGGCCGTGTACCGGTCCATTCAACGACCCTTCCTCATTAATTATAAGAAAACATTGTCCTACAGCCGGTGCGTGCGAGGGCGGTAATTTTCCTCCGCCGTGTATTCGACGAGGGCTTCGAAGCTCGCGTTCTCACAAGCTTTGTACATCGTGTTCTCTCTTGTCCCGTGTCGTTAAGATAGTATTATTATTTATTCCCGTCGAGTGTACAGGCGCGAAGTGCGATAATGCGAAAAAAGTGCGACCATTTAAGGGAGTGCTTTTTTTTTGTCTGTTATTTCAAAATAAAGAGTCAAAGAGTAGACTGGACGTTTCGTCTATGCAGAACTAACGTTACTTTAGAAAGGATCTGTATATCTGGATTTTTTGGACGTAATCGATTTTCCGTTCATTCGCTAAATGCTTGCTCTTTGCACAGAACGAGGAAGGTGTAGTTGTACAAATAACCGTTGATTACTCTGTGGTACCCAGAACGTCAAACAGTTCATACAAATCTGCTGAATTGTAGGCATACAGAAAAAGTAATAAATCGCAGGCGAAGCTTGCGGCGACACGAGGGTAGGGACGGAAGGTGGTAAAAGATGTTCCCGTCCGTGTCGCGGGGACAAGGGATCTTCGTCGCATCTGCTCGATGCGAGAGCACCGATTACTTATGCTACCCGCGGCTTTCCTAGAGAAGCTTCCTCCGAGAGTCTGCTCGGCGGCGCGCGGTCGACGAGGGAGGCAGGCAAGTTAACGCGAACATATAAATTAGCGGACATCTTAGCAGGCCGCTTGCAACTTAGTCACGTAGCGGGTTTAAACTTGACAAGAGAGGATTCGGCAGCAGCGCCGCCAACGACCCCACAGCTACAACAGCCGACGGTCGCGCCAGTCCGTCGATGTGGTCGTATCCGGCCTCCCGTCACCTGACTCTCGGGGACTCGAGAGGGCTTCTTACGGCGAGGAGAGCGCGCGAAGGCCACACGACGTCTTGGAGAAAGCCAAGGCCGCTTTTGCTCCGGTTCTCGCATCAGGCAAACTCGATCGGGGCACCCTTCCGCGGGTTTGCATCCCGTTCAAAGAGCGGTACCCGATATTAGTCCTCTCTTCGACTAAACTGACGACGTTCGCGCAACCGTTCGCTGGTAATCCCCCGAAAGCTCCGGCGTTGTTTATCGGAGTATTCGTAAATCCAGTATGTACGAGTGGCGATAATTGGAACGGAGCGGATTGGAAGGCCGGAGCAAGCGGCCGAGTTGAAAGCGATGCTAATATTACATTATCGATCGGCCATAATTCGCGGTAGGGACAAATCGTCGGCCTCGATCTTAGGTTAGTTTGTCTCGGCGCAGCCGGGTAGGTTGGAAACGTCGATTTATGGGACGTCGTCCCGAGAGACGACGGAGGCGGCGGCGAGGCGGCCTTGTGGTCAGAGTGACAGGGTGGGCGATTAGATACACAATATTCCGCGTCCGAAACAGCATCTGCGACGTTCATTGATCACGCTGCGGCTGACTGCTCGACTCCCGAGCGGGAGTGAGAGAGAATTACTTCGGCCGCGAGCCGCGGTCGGAGGGCGACACAGGGGGAGGAAGGGGCTGTGTGTCTCGATAAGATGGATCCGAAATCGGAGGTTATGACGCAATCGTGTCAAACTTGCAAACCGAAGGGAGTCAGGGGTGTCCTCCCAACTGCAAACTCCCTCGCCACGAAGTCCAGATTCTTCTTGCGCCCAACGTTTTCACGAGTGCTCTGCTTTTCGTCTCGGCTTCCCGCCTCCATCCGACTGACGTCCGCGACAAGCGACTCGAAATTACGAGACGTATGTCAAAACGCGACTTTCCGCTTTTTGCCAGTCATTCGTGAAAAGACCAATTTCCGCAATTTGTATTATTTCCGACGCTTATTCTACTTCGCCATTCTTCAACTTTGTTTTTGCTCCCTCCGCCATCTCGTGGAACGTTTAGTTCGATTCTTTTTCTTTTAATAGCGCAGTTGCTTTTGTAACGGGGAACGTCGGATTTTCACAAAGTGAATTTCGTTGTTGCTCATACGGAAATTCACTTACGTATTGTTCGCACAGTTCAACGAGTTTTTTCTTGGAAGGGCGAGGGAGATTTCGATGTGCGGTGTGTCAAGGATATTAATTTCTCGAACGACGGTTTTTTCGGACAATGTGCGAAGTGACAGATCACGCGGAGCCCGATTTATATTCCGTTCCCGCATAAACCTGATGTTACTGATCATGAAAGTTGCCGTTATTTATCAATGTGAGACTATCAACTGACAGCTATTGGGAACAGCGGGATTGGTTCGGTTTCATCAGACCCTGTCGTCGGCTAATTGCGAAGGTCGTCAACTTCCGTATTCGTGCGCCGAGTCTAAGAAAACGTTGTTAAAGGGCAGAGGGTGTGTTTAAAACTTGCCATTCAGCCAAAATTGAGTTTCGCGAATCGGAACGATCAAACGCTCGCGATGGCACCGCTTTGTTCGGTTCTGAAATTCCGCAAAGTCGACGAATAATTACGGCTAATCAGCCGTGATCCCACGAGTCCCCTGCGCCAGCGGCCACGACCTGTTCCCGCGTACCCTTTTGGGTTTTACAAGAGTCCATCCAGAATCCAGCGTCAAAGGAATCGCCGATGGTAACTCGCTTCCTTCACCTCTTTACTTACCCGATACTCGCCTCCTTGTGAGCCAACCTCGAGATGTATCAGCCCCCTTACGTCCAAGAACTTTGCGCTCCGGCAAAGAGGGCATCATCTTTTGGAGACCGAACCGCAGATGCCGAAGTTACCCTTAAGATCCCGACGATTCGGTTTGCATCACTACCTCTTTGAAGACGAATTCATCAAGCCAGGCAAGTTCCATTAGCCTTACTTAATCAGAGCTTTCGTTCAGCCCCGCCACGGAATCCCTTTCCATGTGATGACAGGTTTCGTCACGATGCTGAGATATGAATTTGCAGACTAATTCTACTGTTTTAATATGATCGCGTAGCTCGATTACATTTTTTTATCCTCATCCGCCCGATAAATTATCACTGGCAACGCGTGCGTTCTCGCGTAAGCCGTAATCAATGCTATCGGCGATATATCATAAGGCAAATGCGAGGGGGACAGGGCCAAATTCGTTCCGCCTGTCGTTATGTTATTACGATCACTCGATTCTTAGCTTCTTCAGATAAAATTTATATCCCGGCCCGGTCTTTTCCCTCTCTCCGCATCCGAATTCCGCCTATGGCGCAGGAAGCGATTGACAGAATACGGAGTTGTGAAATGTCGCTGTTTTTAATATGTACTATTACTGAAAAATAGTATATTTTACGTCGATGTATTATTTAGTGTCCAGTATTTAGAGTTGGAAATAAAAGTGAAACGTGGGTCGAGGAGTTTCTTTGGTTAGCTAACGTTTCGAGCAATCACTTACGTAAATATTAACATGCCACTGAATCTCAGACATGTGGGCAGTGATCTTTGATATGGGCGGTCATGCGTGGGCATATGGGTATCTAGAATTGGAAAGTTCGAAGACACATTTTCTTTGATCCGTCAAGCGCCGTTTCGTTTTTTGAATGTCCGCGTAATACAAATTCTTTATTTCATGTTCCCATCTGCTCAAAAGCACTGAATCCCACTAAAAGTTGGGTTATCTAAAGGTGATTAAGTAGTAAACGTTTGTCAGCTGTCTTGCTTCTACAAGCGGATAAAACACTGAGTGTTTAGAGACGAAGTTCAATCAAAACTTGATCGGGGGACGCCGATATTTCCTGCAGTCTGTGTCGGGTGCTTATCGATATCGAATTCGGATGGTCGGTACACGCGAGATTTCGAAATCTGTCTGGAGACGCGATGGAAACAGAGTAGGGTAGTACACACAGGGGCATAAATCATGGTGGTTCGAGAGTGCGGCACCCTTGGCGAACGCGCATAGCAGGTTGCGATCCGGTGGCCGGATCGGAGGGTGGACGACTCGCAGGCCGGTACTCAGGGTCTCTCCGCCGCCCAGCGTCGACGAAGGCAAGATCAGTACATTACAGATAAAGCGGAGACCCTCTTGGACTTTTTTAAGCTATAAATCCTGCAGCGGAGAAGTGTTTGCCGAACTGGTTCCTTTCTTCCTAACTCAATTCCTCAAGCATGTGATCTATGGCGCAGGGCGACTATCCCGAAATCACGATCAGCGTTCGACTGGATCGTTCCAGGCCAGCTACGCTGCGGAGCCGGTCCCGTTTCTAATCTTTCCATGTTCGGACCGTGAGTCACTCTCGCGCTATTTTCCCTGCTAATTGAAGCGTGTTCAGCATTATTTAGGAATATGCGTTTTTATTTGTCGCTTATTATATCGCTGTTAATTCTCGTATTAGCCGTTTGACGCGCCGCGATTTGCTCCAGGAAATTCGTTACCACTACTTTTGTCGAATATTTCCCTATTTTCCTTCGTTCGCTCGAGCCGGGGTGTTCCATTAGCCGAGAATATTAAAAATTCTTACTCCGGTTTCTCGGCATTCATATCGACCGGAAGGTAAAGCGAAACAAACGAAACAACCTCAAGCGCGGTGCATGTGTTTCGGAGGATTAACGGCTTTCGTTTGCAACGAGCCGTAACGTTAAGAACATTCGGCATCTCGAGGATGCGCATGGTCGACTTCGCACCCGTACAACCATAATGTTTGCAATTCCGGGGCACGGTCATGAATGGCTCGCGTTCCGTGGAGTAAGTCCGTTTGGATGTAATCTTCTTAAAAATGGCGCGACCACCAACGGAGGCAGGCCAGATTAAAAAGTAAAACCTGGCCGGGGAAAGTCTAAAAAGCGACGCGGATCGGTTCCCGGCGTTCGGGCAAAACGATCTAATGACTGGGAATCCTCTTTATGGTTTACAAGAAGTTTGACCCTTCGCCGTGTCACGAAGTAGGGGAACGAGGCTGGGCGCACCTCCTTCCCCTCGCTCGACGTCGCTTGTCTCTCGGGAAGAAGGGTGGTTTTCCACCACTTCCCTCTCGCGTTCATTTTCTTTATCCTCTGCCCGCTTTCGTACCTCAGCTTTTTTCCTCCTCCTTTTCCTTTGAGCGATAAATTGTTCACGGCAGTCGCGAGGCCGCCATACCAAGGTGGCTCGAGACAAAAGGAAAACGTCCCAGGGATCGGGCCATAATGCATTTAACTCGAGTACTTTACGGAGATTACGCGGGGAATATTGTTCTCGAGTCGCGCCGGGAGATTATTCTCGTATTGTTTTTTAAAGCGACGATGGAAGTCGCTCGACAACGTCCTTCCGCGTTACCATTTTCCCGATTCGTTTGTCGCTTCGAAGGAAGGACACGTTTGGGAATCATTTGTAAATCGCGTCCCACACCCGCCGCCTTCATTCGCGCCTTGGACAAGTTTTTTCCGCATCCAAATGGGAAATTAATGGATATGCCGGGCCACGGCGTCTGCCTCGGCTCACGCTCCCCGAACCGTTTTCCAACCAAGGTTAAGCTATTTTTAAAATCTTTTTTAAAATCCGCCGTTCTATACGACCTTTTTTGACGAGACCTCGTCCTTCCTATTGACTTTCCGAAGTCGCGATCGTATTCTTGCGCATGTTGCCGATGTCGTGTCGTTATTTTAAATATATTTATGACAGGCAAAAAAACGTACTACGTAAATCGTGGCAACTTCAGGAGTTCAGTTTTTATTCTCCCTCTTTTCGCTTTTGTATTTTATGGGGATTTATGTAATATGATTACCGGTCAGCTCTGAGTGGGAAAGATCGTACAATGCTTTCTCGACTTTCCGTAATGAAATCAGCGTAACTAAATAAAAGTAGAATCGCATTAAGCTGAAAAAACATTATGGGTTAACGGACAGAGTCGAACGTACCTTTCGACAGTGGCGAGCTTCCATCGGGACTCACTACAGCGGCGAGGCCGTTAGCTCCCGAAGAATGTTCTCTCTATCGGGAATTACTTAAACCAGCTTTACGACTGTCGGAAACTACGGATCGTGTCGAAATTCCAATGCATTACCGTATTAGCCGTCATGGTCAAAAAGGATTGTTGAAAATGCAAAGTAGATTACAGTCAACCATACGATTTTAATCCTTCACCGTTCCGCGACGGTTTCGACATTTCGCTAAAAACGAATGTGGCCGATTCTAGGCGATCTTCAAATACGCCAGTCATGCGCGCATGAAAGTCCGAGCGAATCGGCGGTTTAGGTTCTTGAGCGATCGGCGCGGATCTGGCACATACTCACATATATCTATTAAGAAACAGTGAGAGGTTTTCGCTTTCGATGAACTTCTTAAAAGTTTCGCTTATCCAGCCGAGAAAAAGAAAGTTAGTTAGGAGAAAGTCATTCTTTACTTCCGAGAGAGTCTTCTTTTTTTTTCATCGAAAGTAGACTCGGAATAACGAAATTCAACAAATGAATTTTCCACGCCGTAAAGTCGCCATTATGGAGAAATAATAGCGGATTCGGAAAAACGTTTCTTTCCACGCGTTTGGGAAAGTAGTTTTTTGCGGGGTGAAAGCGTCGAGAATTCAGAAGCGCGTGTGTGCCGGGTAAGGCCGGGAATGCAGATTGTAGACATTGGCCAGATGGCGCGGCGGTAGTAAAGCTCTTAAAAAGTATTTCCGTAGTGCGAAACTGGCTGATTGTATTGAATATTTTATAGTCGAAAGGCCACGTTGCTTCCGCAACGGCAGATCGCATCGTTCATTCATAATAGTAAAACGTAATTAGAGAAATGAACCTCGGGAGACCCACCTGGTTCTCTTCTCGGCCAGAGGGAGGTTTTGGTCTTGCCAACATCAAGTTCAATATCACTTAGCGTTACGGCTGTAATTATCATTTTACGATCGCCCTGTATTCTTAGGACTTTATTACCGGCGTTCGGTGCTTGCCATGGCATTAACACCTTAAAAGCTGTTACGACCGGAAGAAAACCCCTTTCTCTTTTACTAGACTGCCCCCTGCTTTTGTGATCTCCCTTCCCCTCCTCTCCCTCCCTTACCCTCTCGCTCTCTCGCCTTCTCCGTCTCTCAGTAGCAGCAGCGCGCGAAACGATAAATGCAGTTTTGCACTTTCCCCAAGAATTACGTTCTTCTATCCGAACTAAATCCATTTTGCATTTCAAATTATAGACGATGTAATAGTCGAAATTCTCCCGGCGTTTCATTGTTCGGCAGACTGCGTTAAGTAACTTATTATCTTACGATTAATGCAGATCGTAACGCGATTTGTCGCGGGACTCTTTTCTCCATTTTGATTAATTGTTTGCGCGCGAAGAGCGAAAGGCTTGTCCAGGGAAACGCGCCGTGGAGACGAGGGTGAAATAGACGTCGTGACAGGAGGGGAATAAATTTCCGGCTCGTATTTTTTTTCCCTTTTTGGCACGTGTGGGATTCGACGGATAATGGAAAATTTAGGGCCGCTGCGGACGATAAATATGCGGCCATCCGTTCGAATATTTTCCGTGTTTTAGGCAGTCAGGGAGCCGAGGCTATCTTGACCGCTGCCGTCCCGACGGATGCGCCCCCTTATCCTTGCATATTCACAAATCATTCGTGTCCCTTTTGTGAATCCCAGTTCCCTGTGGCTCGCGCTCTCATTTCTTTCGATATTCCGACGCGTCTCAAGAGTACTCCTCGCACTCTCCGATAGTCTCTTTCCCTCAGCCCGCAACCCTGACCGCAGATTTATCCGCCATTCATCAGATTTCGTCTCTGGAGATAAAACGACAAAAATTCCGGTATAAATAAAGCGTGATTAATTGCCGCGATAGAGAAATGGCTCATCGTGCATGAACGACCGTTAATGCCTATCAATGAACGTTTTGGTACTTAACAAATAGGCGGTTTTGGGGTATATGTGGAATTTTCATAGCCCAGTTGCGTATCTCCAATGTCACACGCTGGCATTCCGCAAGAATTAAATTTACCTGCGGGGATATGTTTTGATGTTTGATGTATTAAGGAACGTGACATCTCCTGCATTCGTTCGAACGGAATTCCCATAGGATGGCCATCCGGAAAAGTTGCAAAGGGTATCGAAGATATTCAGATCTGACGTATCAAAAGTTTCCGAAATGAAAAGCTGTCTCGGAGATGAATTCTGTCCATCCGTGAATAATGCCGTTGAGGATTGTGCAAATCGGAGGCGCGTCCTTAAACAATCCAGCCTATTATGTAACAACAAATGTGTTTATTTTCGATTAGCAAGTAATGACTCTTGCATTCGGCAACGTTTGTCGCTCAAATCGGGAAAACGGAGTGCGCTTGTTTTTCCCTTTATTCACGTTATGAGAGCGAACCGGCACACATTTTTCCATTTGATCTGCCATCAAAGTGAAACACGTAACGCCAGTCCAGACGTCGAGTATCTGAGATGAATCGGAAGGACGCGGTAAAAAGAGTAACGGGAGGAAACTTGCCACTTAAAACGTAGCATTCACGGCGGCAGAGACGGACGCCGATCGTCGTCGTTCTGCCTCGCTCCCCCGACTTGTTGTTGTTCCCTGGTCCGCTTTCGAAAAGTCGGCAGCCACTCTGCCCGCCTCGCCTTTGTTTTGGCATTTCTTAATGCATCTCTTGTTCGCCGAGCAAAAGGAACCCGCGCCATCGCATCAAACGAGTGGCGACGAACGGACCATCGAGGGTCTCCGCTGAATCATTGCCGCGTCTCTCTCTCTCTCTGTCTCTCTCTCTTTCTCTCTCCTCATCCTCTCCTCTCACCAAGGTGATCGCAATTGCACTCTTCATAGCCGAACGCACCGATATGGAAACGGAAGCTATCGGCACAGCAAAGTCCACGTTTCAGCGGATGATACATTTTCGCATAAATGATTACGGGAAGATCGCAAAACAACCATTTCCCATTTCAGGGAAGAACGTCGCATTTAAACTTTGAGACTTCTCCGCCTCCGCAATTTTTCCTTCGGTGTACACGATGGCACGCAATTAAAATTGCAAATTCGAGTTAACCAGTCCAGCCGATTCTCTTTGCATTCTTCTGTCAAAGGGAGATGGCGGATTCTGCATTTGCGATACAAGTAAATTCGTTTATTTTTATATTTGCCTTGCCGCGGAAAGAAGTTGCCGCGGGAGAGAGGACTCGAGGGAAAAAGTGCGGTTCATTAGCTATTGTAATTCGCGGTGGTACCGCTTCTAATGAAAATAATTACATTAAACCATTTGGCTCTGCGGAATCCGAAAGCTCAGCCTGGATTGAAAAGACACAATATCGCCGTCAAAAGAAATTACATTTGCGGAAAGTCCGCCTCTGGAATTATTCGTTATTGTTAGTTCGAATCGACGTTCTTTTATCAGATATATTGGTATTGTTCGTTCACCAATCTTTGTGTGAAACTAATTGTCAATATAGGGAATGTGTCGAAATTCAAACATGGCATGGTACGCCAGTAAATAAAGCATTAAGAAAATATTACAACGATACGGTCATTATTGGCCCATCTTCAACACCAAGTCTCTATAATTCTGCTGGAAATCACAGTTATTACGGCCATTTTGGATTTTCACGTCACTCGAGACTATCGCCCGTTAAGTATTCAAATTGTGCTTAAATAGCCGCCGTTACGCGAGCGTTATTCTTCAATGGTGCATATTCGGTTTATATTACTAATTGTGCGAGTTTTTCTACCACACGTGAAACCGATCGTCGCTTTATTAACGATTGGTGGTTGAATAATTCAAATACTATGCAACATTGTTTTAATGTATCGTAAATTAGTACTTTATATAGCACCTGTCAATCTAAATAGTTCTCGAATAGTTTTCCAATGATTGTCTAAACTGT
>JABFPT010001988.1:5515-16909 GCA_022817245.1 Nixonia krombeini
CAAGTAACCGTTTACACTTACGCAGTCTTCTAAATAAATCGCGTAAATGTTATGAAGTCTTGTTACGCATTACGTTTCTTAATCCGGCGTACTGAGAGAAATGTGTTCTTATATCCATGGCAATTGCATTGAATACGCTACCTATATCTTCTAAAGCAAACTTTACCGTAAATGTAGCATTTTCGACAGAAACCGCTACATTTGTATTTTTGTTCAACATGTTACATTCTCCGTAATATGCTAATAATATCATTATTTTTTTCTTTATTTAGATTCTTTGAATAATAATAAATAGTTCTTTGCGTTTTACACATCATTCACTTATGAGTCAAGTAGAAGAGTAATAAAAGAAAAGCACAATTACCACGAACAATCTTCATAGCATTTTGCGAAAGAATAATATTTAATTATGCACGATTTGTAAATCATTCATATTCTGCTCTAGATACCCGATTACATCAACTACCTTGCTGCAATAACACATTGATGATATATTATGCGCCTATGTTTCCCATAGCCGCAAACCGTATAAATAAATTAGTGGCACATAATTTAGCAGTTTCAGTTTCTCTCATTGACAGGACTGAAAAAATGGAAAAGTCCTGTTTTGCATGCGGGATCTTAACGGGAGGTTAAAAGCGCTTTTTACTTTTTACGTGGGAAAGGATTCCGAGGAGGGAAGGTATCTCGAGAAAGGCTACCACGCAAAGGTACTGTAAGCATAGATTTACCGTAAAGTCGGTACCAGTCATCGGTATGTATACGGTCGATCACCACGCGAGACCGGTTTCGATCGTCCCCATCGCGATCTTTTCTCATTACGCGCGCATTCATGCAAGTCACAGAGATTGCTGACAAAATAATCATCCCATATACACTTATCAACAATTTTATGGAAATCGGTAACGAAATATATTGCCGAACACTTGACAGCATATTCTCATTATAAAATCCATACTCAAAAACGTGCACCAATAAAAAAAAAGAAGAAACGAAAATTGTGTATGGTTTATTCCACTAGATATTTCCATGAAAACAAAATAACAATAAAGATCTAAATGTCATCGTTAAATTCAAATTTGAGCAACGATTTTGTTACTGAAAATGGCAAACTTGAACATAACTTGAGAAGCAGCTGCACATGTGCACATATGTTTTTTACGATTTTCGCATTATTCACGTCACCATGTTTCGCAGAAAACATTCAATAAATGCTTTATATAGCGCAGTTTTCGTCACGTAAGGCATACAACGCCAACTTTAGCCAGAAACACCGTAAAGTTGATGCCATACAAACGCCATAAGTTTTCATTGAAGGCGTAAGAATTTCGTGTGATGGAGAAATGACTCAGGCGTGCTTTCGCAACGCTTAATATCATCGAGCACAGAAAAACGCGAGATAATGAAAGAACGCCGGCATTGTCTTTGGACTCTCATTATAGAAGCAGCAACGATGATTGCCGTGACTCTTGTCACTCGTGTGCTTTTTGTAATTCGATCACGTGTATACTAGATAATTAATTACTCATGGATAGAACAAAGATAACGGGACTAATTACTTAAACCACTCTATTAGTTTTTTCAGATACTTAGAGATTTATCTTACTTATTTTAATTTACTCAGTTTAATTATAAACCCGCGAGAACACAAGGAATTATTATTACTTTTATCGTATTAAAGTACAACGCTTGCCACATTTTTAATAGACACATAGATAAATAACAATTCACTGTTTCGAATCATAGTTGAAACGATTGTCGCGTTTTTTACCAACGAGTTTCTGCAATCGCAAAATCTCATCAATTTGTTCGAAACGTTATTATGGTGACACGGGGAATAGAGGAGAAACACGAAAACAAACATCAAGACTATTACACTAGAGTGGATTTAAACCTTCATCGACCTACTGTAACCTGTTGATCCATTCTGGGATTTGCCTACATAATGTTCCACCGATACTTACTATAGTCTGCTACCACCATTAGACGTAAATAAATTTGAACAGTGGCAGAAACGATTAAATTCGGTTACTTTCGATTAATAGTTTAGTGATCGATTCGCAGTTTAGCAAGCAGTTCTGTAATGTCGTTTAACCATTAGTAATCATGAATTGACAGTTGATGATTAGTAACTGTATAATTGCAAAATATGATCTTTTGTTAAAAAAATGTGTAAATACGTGTATGTATGTAATTTTTTTGTTTTATTGAATAAATTCATTTATGTATAGTAATATTTCAAATTAATAGTTGGAATTCATATTTAGCTTGAATATGTATTTATGGATAAAATCAAACAATTTCATTCTTTTACATTCAATTTACTCATCTCTTCGCTCAGAGAAGCATATAGTAATAAACAAATTTTCATTGATACGAAATACATATTTTATATTTTGTGAAGTATAAAAAAATTGTATATGAATGAATAAATACTTTTCACGGTGCAATAAACTCTGTTACACAGTAATGGTTTTATTAATTAAAAAATGTATGAATCAATAATATTCTTGAAAATTTCATTGTTAATTTAATAGTCAGCTTTCTGTTTAAAGAAAAAGATACTTGTTTATAAAATGCTAAAATTAACTATTGTATGAACTGCATGTGAAGGTGCCTGTTTGATAAACGCACCTACAATTACTTTCAATACATTGATTAATTTATTTCACAGCATAAGAAATGCTATATGAAAATAATTTACTCATGAATAAACCACCTATTTCGCAATAATACAATTTTCTTGCTCAGTAAACTATTTTACCGCGGCAAATAATAAATAACACAAACAGGAATATATTATTTGTAATAAATAAACATGACTCAACTACAGGGATTTCATGTAAATGCAAATGCACTGATTGAAGACAAGTAAATCTTAGATGGGGACGTCAATTTTCAAAGTGTGCCGAGTTCATAATCGAGCATCTATGACAGTGAAAGAAGAAAAAAGCGGCGCTGGAAGAACAAGAGCACGTAGGCGGACTTACGACTCACGATGCCGAGATAGCCTTGCTCACGCGTACGAAAGTGAAAGCTCGCAACTGACGAACAGTATCATTCGCCACTCGCCAAGGAGCATCTACTTAAGAATAATGTACACCATGACATCGACCATTCAAGACGAAGTTTACGCTCAGAAGAAGACCCGAGTTTATGAATACATCGAATTACATGTTGTAATTACATTTTCTTTTAAGTGTTTGCATTTTAATGGTATATTTTCCCTTAACTACAAACGTTTAAGGATGTATTGTTTTTAATTAACGTCAAATTTATAAAAATGGTACGACTCTCATGTTTAATGACGTATTTGCATGTACTACTACATGTACTGTTCATGTTAAACAATTGAATTAACGAACCTATTCCTCGCGAGGAAATGGTATACTCGTTATATGCAAATAATTAATAAACAAAATGTTTATATAATGGAGAGGTAGCTATTTTCCATGATTGTTATTTTGTGATTACACATGTATACATTTTGTATATTTTTATTTGCACATATAATTTAATTGTTTTTTTTTTCAAAGGCTGTTTGGACCAAGGTATTTTTTAACATGTATATTCACATGTTTGTTTTCTTGATATTAATTTCATGACGATTGTTTTATTCTTATGTTAATTCTTGTTTGGATATATAACCAAGATGGATGTTGCGCAATAAGCAAACTCCATATGTTCATTTGGGCAGGAGAAAAATACTTACGCGACATTGACCCCTTTTCTACAATGTACATGTTTCGAACGTACAAGTACACAAAAAGATGGTTATCGCTGCTCGCGCAATTGTTCGATTCTTGCCAAGGAGAAAAACTTTGCGAAGATGTCTTGTCAGGCATTTCGATTCAAGTGTGAATACATGATTTTATTACCAGAGAAATTTGTTCGAAGAAAAAATTCCTTTGAATAATTCCACGTTACATTTATTAGTGAGCATAAAAGAAATAATTTCTGACAGTAATGATCATTCATCATTAATTCAACATTTTTACCTAATAGAATGAAATTGTATCAAATTACGATGTATTTTCAACTAAAGCTTTTATGATATAATCGAGTTATTCAACGCGAAAATTTGTATGAGAGATTGTATTAATAAATATCATTTATTGGAGTAATGTTTGTAGAGGAAAAATTTAATTATTACATTTTAGTAAGAAACACGAATAATTTTTACATTTCAGATACGTATAAAAATTGTATTTTAGCGTATAATTCTTTGCTTGGCAATCTTTTTGGTAATATTTTCCTGTTGTTCATTATTCGCTACTTCTCCTCGTAAAGTAAAAAATGCCCGATAACGAAATTCTATCAGTCATTAATGAAACTCCATTCGGGTCAGCTAATTTTTTACTACGTTTCCAGATATATTTAATTTCGCGAAAATTTCAAACTCGTGCCGCTTTTTTTCCCAGCAATCGCTACCGTCTGTCATGTTATTTTTTATAAATCGATAACAGATTGCAGCGGCAAATTGAAACTTTCCTGTGATCAAGAATTCGCGAAATGCGAAACATTCCGCGCGAAAATAATTGCATGGGAATTTTTGTCGCGAGTGCACCGTGGCTTACGGCCTTTATATTCCAGTTATTTAAAAATCCGCGACGACTCGATATTTCATCCGGAGCGATATAACATTTTCGATGTAAGACCGCGGAATCACGCGTATAATCGAGAAAAGAAGGACGGCATTGCGGAACTTCCGCACGTATCGAAAACCGCACAAAATGTGTTGATAATAAACAGTGGTATTTGGCTGCAGTGATGGTCGGTAGCGTATTTAGAATTTTCCGAGTATATGAAATTATTCTTTTTATGTTTCCAACGATATTTAGAACCCCCGTTCGATTGCGCTGTTGGAATTCGCGTTTAAATATTTGTTAAATGTTTGCTATGTTTTACTAATTTATTGAATTAGTCCGCGAACATTCGCGCTGCCGGTTAAATATTAATCGACGTTTTCACCGTTAAATTACGAATTTATCGTTGACGTGCATACATATGAAGAATAAAACTTCAATATTATTATAAATTAATTGCCTCGAACGAAATTTTGGCTTTCAACGTTTATGAACAAATTTCAATTAAACACGGATACACGAATATTACTAAAGCGTCTCGGTTCATTGGGTTATTTTTCCGAGATTCTTCAAACGTAGAAGTATTCAAAATGTTATTATTCCCGACGTGAACCTGTATTTTTTTCGTCCGGGATTACGTACTATAAAATTTGTAACTGACTTACTTGGAGGTAACTAAACCGCTTTGTTGCGCGCCGTAAAATAAAACACTTTTTATGCGCAGTTTAGCACGATAGAGAATTGAGTAACATTAATCACGGGTGTTATAATTGTTTCAGGACATTCTACACTCAAGAAGCAAGTACTTGCCAAGATAACTTTTTATATAAAATTATTATGATATCCGATAAATGAAATTAAACAAAGCCCTGTTTTTCACTCTTTTTTTGCAAAATTATTATATCTCCTATTTTATGTGTAAAATGATTTATTAACAGTAAAACTGACTTTTTCCATTATAGTTTATATTAAGTTGTACGTATGGTTAATAACGTCAGTCCTGTGATGTGAAGTTTTGTAGTTACTATATTTATCAGTGTTTGATAACGTAGTGGTTACACTAAGGGAACGAAATTAAAAAGAAATTCGCGTGAGTTTTGCACGTTGCAGAAGTATTTCCGAAACTTTCTTACCATGCCAATATAGTCGACATGGACTCGAGTCTTTCACAGGTAATTCACTAAAGCGAATGAAAAATGAGAAATATGTTTAATTTAGTTTCACTTTATATCCGAAATTATCTTTATTGCGTTGAGTAGAAGTATAAAACAGAACGAAAGGACAAAAGTAACGCTTAAATAAATTTAACGGTGAGTCTGGCGAGCTCGTTGAGTTAAATGCCGGCGAATATTCATCGTCTTATCTCGCAAGCTGAGTAAAGTTCTATGAGCATAATAAAGAAAAAAAGCAACGTGGATAAAGAAGAGTCCGGCTATAAAACTAAAGCGCGAGCTCCAACAATTTCGATTTTAGTGTCGCGCTTCCGTGATCCTTCTCCGCGCCAGGAAAAAGCTCGGCCAAGCTCGGGAAACCCTACAACCCCCGCGTACACGGCCGCCTGCACACGTACGCGCGCACACCCCCGCTCGCGTTTGCTTGCAACGGGCTACTAAAACCTCCACCTTTACGGGCTCAGTTGCAATTTCAGTTAATACAATAAAACCTTAACGACGGACGCCGCTCTGTACTCGAAGGAAATGCCGTATACTTCGAAGCGCGAGTACGTCTGGATTCATTCGACGTTTTAGATGGAAAGTTCGCTGCAAGACGCGTAACATTGTGTTTATAGCCGGGAGAAAATATTGCGTCTTTCGACTGTCGCGGGCGAGCGTTCTTTTCCGCTTTTGTGTATTGCGCGCCTGTGTGCGGAAATTATCTGCCATATTTGGAATATTCGCTGCCAAGGAGATAATTAGAATAAAACGCGGTCGTATATGTACGCGACGAAAAAGCGATTCGGAGATGATAAAAAGCGAGCAGACACTCGAAGGAATAATCTCGTTTGTTGAAACTTACATGCTCGGGCTGCCATTTAATTAAACCGGCCGACGACTCGGTTAATATCACAAACGCTCGCATTTATTCATTTAATCGCCATAAAGGCGCAATCAAATCCATGCGCAACCGATCGTTTGGCAATTATTACAATCCGCGCGTTTTCGCCACTGATTGTTTTTAATTATGCATTATTCCCGATTATACGCGATTTTTATTAATATTAATTCAACCGCGGCGCACTCGCAGTCTATTTTACCCGCTGTTTCGAAATAATATAATGTTAAATTTGCATTTCATATCGAACAAAGGTATAAACGTCCACATTATCGGCCATTGATTAATCAACATCACATTCGGAATAATCACGACACAAACATGGCCGCGGTGCCGTTTCGTTTCAAGCTCGCATTTAAATTCTGTTTAAATAATCTCGCCGAGGTACGTTGCTCAAACTTTGAGGGAGAAGCAATTCCGCGCGACGACTTCTTCTGCCGGTTTCACGATGCCACGGTCAAGATGGCATTCGAGCAAGGTCGACTACCACGGACTTTTAATTACACATCGGAATACCCGTTTTTATCTGTCTTTTGCCTCGCAATCCTCTCGTCTACACGAGGAAAATATTAAATGTTACGATTCAGGAACGTTCTCGAATTGTTGTATATTTATTTTAGTCTTTTTTGAGGAACAGCGATTATTAACAAAGCGAAAGATTTTTTTAATTAATACGTAAAAGGACAAACTGCTTTGCTGTAAATGATGGCGAGTCATGTGACATAATTATTTAAAAATCGTGTCGGACAAAACGCGGCGAAGGAACGTTCAGTGTTAGCGACTGTTGCACGAAAAGCTTGAACGAAGTTTGTGAGAACGGTGGGGCAGTGGATAAAGCGTTTCTTGGTCAGCCCCGGGCAATTCCTGTAACCGGGGAAGTTTCTCTCATTTTGACAGTGCGATGTTCGAGTAATGCATTGTGCGTCCTAATTGCTCTAATGTAATATTCGAATTGTCCGCAGTTTTCGCCGCTTTTCTCGTCGAGCGCAAAAAGCAGACCCACACGGCTCGGAAGTAGCTCGCGAGATCAGGGCGCGACTGCGTAGCCAGTCGCCTTGAACCGACAGACACGACCGGCCGAATGATTACGTACATCGACTAACACCGAATTCGCGCTCGCTCTCGCTGGCTGCTTCGCGATTCAGATGCCGTCGCGCTCGCTGTTCCGCCTGTGACCCTAATCATGCGTAAAATCAATTTCGCAATGCTCCGCGTACGGAGCACCTTTTATTCAGCGGTAGAATATAAATACACACCGAGGCTGCCTCTATCGAGTGAATGTGCCTGCCAATCGCTTTCCAAAATGAAGCGGGCGAATTCAGCCTCACGATTTGCTTTGTCACTCCCGAGTCGATCAAGACCATGTCGGGCAAATGACGGTGATAGAATTTTTTGCGACTGGCAACACGTGTATCGTTTTCTTAACATCCTTTTTTTGTCACGGAGGAAACAAAGCTGTGAAAGTTACATCACTAGCTGTAATTGGAACGTTGCGTTTTCTGACTATTCTTTTTCTCTATTTTTCTCAATGATGCAATGAATACAAAATAATAAGAGATGTAGAATCAATTTTTTTGTATGTGTATCATTGACGAATAAAAATGTAATTATGTATTTACATGACTTACATCACGTGCTCTTTTTTGCTATGCAAATGAGCTCTTCTTTTATCGGAGAAAAAATAAAATCAACCGATTTATAGTTGTACCATAAAACTTGCCGTGATACGATCAAAATTCAATTTTACAAATTACGCCTATAAAAATACTAGCTTGGCGTAGAGCCACAAATATGGGAGAATGGCAGAGCTGCTTTTAAGATGAATCCTCTGGAACGATCGACATGATCCACTGTGATGAAACACCACCACGAACTGATAGGAATTGTTTGTAAGGTAAACCTGCCGATGATGCCAATAACGTCATTACGACGCTTATTTAAACTTACCCTCGATTTTTTGTGATTCAAGTCGTTTAGTATGACTATGCCGGGAATGCCAAAGAAAATAATATCAGTAATTGTTGCATTTCACTGCAATTTCCACAAAATTATATAGAATGTTTACTCTGCCTTAAACCGTTATCTACGCAGTTGCTTCCTTACAAGCGTAGAAAGAATGGAAGCGTTTTAGATTGTAACGCGATCTTTAACTTCGGTCTTTTCGCTCGACTTTCTTTACACAAACCAATTTAATTGGAGCATCATTACTTGTACTTTCATCACCCTTCGCAATATTCGATGGTACAAAATACAAGTGCGCGATAATTAAACTAATGTTACTGGAAAGGTCTTTGTAAGAAATGACCAATTAGTTACATTTTTAGCTCGGCAGAAATCGTTCGAAAATCCCAAATGACAACTATTGCACAATGAGTAATTACTCTACTACCAACTTCGGCTGTAGTTAACGCAAGCATGTTCAAATATTTATGCTTCACAACGACAAGTAGCATTTTTTAACATTTTGATTTACGAACATAAGTCAGCAACATTTATTTATGCAGACGAAGTTATTAAATCATTTTAGCGTAATATTACACATCTTACGTGTATATTCATAGTGCAAATAGATTTGAAAAAAAATAACTACACATGGAGCCGGTGATATGTTTCCCGTCACTTTTTATGACCGTGCTCATTTGTCGATTTGATTGGCAATTCAATCAGCTTCTGACAATTGATGATGTAAGTTGATATAAGAAAGTTCGTCAACAACTAGATTCCGGCTTCCTGGAAAGCGTCAACACACGGTTCTCGTAATTGAGCCCATTGTAACGTAACAACTAGCACTTAATTGAGTATAATTATAAACAATCCGCGTTTTTAGCCTAAAATGTTCCGCACAGACAACAAATCTTATTTGTTTGCTCATTTTTTTATTCATGTCACTTTACTTCTTATTTTTGACAATTGTTATACGTGTCTGTTTATTTTCAGATGTTTACAAACGCGCGACGCTACACTGCTACCTGATGCAACACTGGTTTAATGACTCACCCTCGTTAAAGAATATTCACTCGTATTGTACTTTTGTAAGCAATTTACGTTTTCAACGGAAATGAGCATCAACTCTAAGTAACTGTGCGGATGACATTTCGGCCGTTGTAGACAGGAATAGGTAATGTCGTTTCGACGACTTAATGATTGCCGGGAAACAATACACGAATTTTTCCGTGCCATTGTCGAACTTAAAAAGCAGACATCGGCGGAACTCGCGAGTTACCGCGATGAAACATTTCAGAAACAATTTTAAAAATGCGAAATATCCGCAAAACCAATTTCTCGTTGGAAAGTGCGCAAATTATATTCAAACAACTCCCTCTTGAAATGTATTAATTTTAATTCCATACACTTTTGATCGCCCGCCATTTAAAATTCATTACCAGTTCATCACCTTTTTCATTTAGCCGTAGCGCAAAATTAAAACGGGTAATTGTTATTCGAATGTACGGTCCATGTACAATAACCGAGCGCAACCGAATATTTTCGATTAATGAAATTCTTCCCCTCGGCATAGGATTACATTTAACGCAAATCGAAATCCTACCTCATATTTTATAAATTACCCTCCACCCCCTTTCCATAACGAATCACGTATCATCGAGAGAACACCGAAGCGTCATTTACTGTTTCACAGTTGCTTGCATTTCACAATTATATTATGCGCCGATGTCAAACCGAAAAAATCGCTTTTCATTCGCCGCAGTTGACCGAAAACGCAGAACGAAAAATCTCTACGGATTGACAGCTGCTGAAATTTTCGTGAAATCATATTAATCGCGCGAGCCCGGTTACACGGAGGCGCGTAAAATGGACTAGAATTATTCTTTTATGGCATTACGCAAACGATAATTGTTGGCGCGTTTCTCTTACGCAATTTATGTACATAACCGGCGATTTTTACTGCTTAATTAATAGACTTTAATGCTCATAGAAATTTCGCCCCGAGAGCCTTACCGTACAATCGTTTTATCGCTTCGAATGATTTATCGCTTTATTCATCGTGTTTTCAGGCGAGGAACACACGTCGCTTTTGATGCTATCGCTTAATTCTATCATTTTATTGCCCGAGACAATTTTCTTTCTCTCGAGAGCAAAACCGGCGCGACTCCGTCACACGGCCAGCCGTCCGGTACAATTGAGAGTGTTGCACCAGTGTGTACCAGATTTACACGGCCTGTTATTATAGCACACTCTTGGCTTGTTTAGCTGCAATGTCCGGTTTCATTAACCCGCGAGGTACTTCAATCAATCAATTGATTATTCGGGAGAAATTTGATTACGAAAACGATGCAACACTGTTTGGATTGTTCATACGGTAAAATACATCAACACACGCTGCCAAAAAGATCAATACTTCGCGCATGAAATTGGTGGAAAAGTTTCAACGGAATGGACGAAGAGAAGTAAAAAGCTGACGAAATATTTGCAAAAGTAACAATATCGTTAATTTGGTAGGACGAAATTTTAGGAAGAGAAAACAAATGGTCTGACGTTTCGACACGTTTTTTTCTTTTGAGGAAACCATTCACCGAGCCAACAAATGTTGCTATTCATACAAACGCATTTTTTGTCGCGATATCACATACTTTTCGCTGGGATACGAATGTTGCTGACGTGAGTGTACCTTTTTTCCATTTGTAATGCATTTTTTTATTATCTGAACATGGAAATTTTTATTTATTTGCAAAATCGTTACACCGACGATAGTTATTTGACAAAAGGGTAAACAATAAGAGTATTAACTATACGTCAG
>JABFPT010001989.1:6020-16232 GCA_022817245.1 Nixonia krombeini
AATAGTTATAAGTGTTATTTATGAAGTTATGTTACAATTAAGAAATATCTGAAGGTATTTTATAATTCTGAGTAATTAATCAAATAATTACTCAAATAGTGCTATAAAAGTCATTTTTATACTTTATACCTCAGTAAGCAATAAAGAGCTTTGTGAGAGCATTGTAAAAGCTTTGTAAAAGCTTTGTGAAACTATTATTCTGATTTTTGAATTTAGTCAAAAATGTCGTTATCATAATTTGTCATAGGTGAATTTTTCGTATATAGATGTTTTATAAAGTACATAGCTCGAGTCGCTTATCAGTGTTATGTGCACATGTAAAAAGAATCACTTTCCGCGTAAAGTTATTTCTATGCGTCTGACGCTTGAAAGCTATATGAACATTCTACGGAGCCGCTTATCCAGTGGTGTGTTGGTGATCGTGGTGGAGGACTGTGTGAGTACCTAACATGGCACGCTGGTTGGGCTGGTTGCAGGGTAAAGTTAAGTCTCCTTCTTCGTCCACGTCAGGAGGGGATGATGATAGTCCTATGGAGATAGGTCGACTGACACCAATAAACTCCGGATCTGCCGGGGAATCTTCAGTGCAGGGTGCTGAGACACCCGCATCCCAACCTGTTTCGCAAGAAAAACCACAACGTCCTTTTTCACTCAAGGTACGCTGCAACGACTAAAGATGTGAAAGAATCAAACGTTACAATGTTTATACTGTAAAAGTTCAATTTTTAAGCGAATGTGACATATTTATATTAAAGGAGGAATGGTGTACTTAAATTCATTTTTTACATTTTGAACGTATTCGAAAATAATATTACTTTCCATGCAATGAACTCAAGAAACATTAATTGTTTCTAGAAGCATAAAATATGTTTTAAGAAATAAATTTTATTAACGTTATTTCGTCATTGGTATTTTTTATTTATACAAAATAAATTGTAGAATAATAAATAATAAAAATAAGTAATGTATAAATATATATATTTAAGTAATTTAATTTAATAATTTTAATCATAAGTGACAAATTTTATTTACGAGTGACAGTTTTGTCTTGTAAATAAAACACAAAGTTTGTATTTTGTTTTTATAATCTTTATCTTTACATTAGCTATAGTTTGACTTACTTTAATTTCTGTATAAGTTTAATAGTGATAATTTGATGGTGATCTTTATGTTAAAGAATATCTTTCCTCCTTTTTTAACCATAATAATTTTTAAAAAATAAATTACGAGTTCCGTAAATGTACGATTTTGATACAAACATTGGTTCTTTTCATGTCTATTTCGTTACGATTTTCTGCCGCGTAGTAGGTTTTCGTGGATGACGCGTGATTCTTCAAGCATTTTGCAGCAATGTAGAAAAGAGTTTACATGAGCACTTCATGTATTGACAATTTTTATTTAAATATTATTATTTTATTACATGATTCCAAAGTATATATTTTAAAGATTTTTCACATATTATTAATAATTAATTTTGTGTGCATAACAGTACATGAAAAGAAGTTCTCTTTTATGTATACTCTTTTATTTTTAACTTTATATTTTTCAAACCCTTGTAAACTATGCTTCTGGATGGCTTCTGTGCATCCAAAGTATGACAGCTCAGTGAGATGTTCTAGGCCAACTACATTAAAAAGTCAATAGATGTAAATTAATTTTAGCATATATGCATATATTTTAAGCAATTACATACTTACGAATTTAATTTTCGTAATACATAAATTTCATAATGAATTCATTACATAATTCTTTTATATTTAGATTAATATACTTGAGTCTGTCCTAATGCTTTAATTGTGCAGCATGTTTTTAACTAATAGTTAGCAACTTTCCATTTAATAAAATCATTATGATTTATTTTACATATTTCTGTGTGACTTGGTGATGGTATTTACCTATTTTTTTTAAATCATATCACAATCTGCAAAATACTTAATACTTAATCCAAAACTTTAAAAAGACTGTATTAATAAACAGGAGTAAGTACTTACATTAAAAGATCGTAATGTAAATAACGTACATTTAAAAGAAATTGTTACATGTGATATGTATAAAAGTATGTAATGCGTAGAACAGTATTCATTAATTTATTATCTAAGTTATCTCTGTTTAATTTTTTAAATTGGAAACTATAATTAAAAAATTAAAACCATTTAATTGTTACTGAATGAACTTTAATATTTAGCCAACTCATTAGTAACGTAGGATTTCTTGAACGTAAATTCCTTGTCTGAATTTTGAGATTATATTATTTTGACATATTCATATGCAAGTGTCCTCCAAAAACTATTTATCAACATAAAATTAAGTGTAATGTTAAATATACAAGCCAAAAGTTTATGCAACCTTGACATCTTTATCTTCGCAGATAATATCTGTTATTGATCAAACACATGAATGAAGTCCGATGCTCTGTCGTTTTGAGCATCGGGTCACATAGTATTACTTGATTTCAGAGCCAGATACGTTACTAGTAACTACCGAAAGCCTGGAATCATTGTTTGTGTCGTATGAACGTTTCTTACAGTTCCTGGAAATTTGGCTATGACAAGCCACATTTTTTAAATGTAAAATATATTTTGTAATAGTTTTCGTATTAAATATACCTTATTAAATGTATCTTATGAAAGGTTTATTAATGATACGATATATGTATTCGAAACAAATTGGCTTTAAAATATTAGTGTTTGGGTGAAAAAGCAAAGATAAATCGAATAATGAAAAGCGTCTGATTATTTTAACAGGACACTTTACAGAATATCTAAGTCAGTAAATTATTTTATAAATCACATCAAATATGGACATTAATGGAAAAAATGTATTTTATGGCAGAGATGCTTAAATATTATATTGGATTCATGAACTTTTTTGTCAGTTCATATATTTTATTGTATTATTATGTAACTGTTCAGGAAATCAGTGAAGATGTACGAGATGTCGAACACAAGTGGTTGGAGCAAGATGGTAGTGCACCTTTCGTCGAGACAAGACGTACACCAGATATCGAGAGCATGGATATGGATCAGTGCCATCAATCGATTTCGCAGTTAGTACAGTGATTTATCTTACATAAATCCCTTAATTCGACATTTTTTATATTAATGCTTATATTCCTAAACAGAATGAACAATAGTTTGAGTGAAATACAAGCTGACATACAACGTTTAACAAGTCAACAAAATCAAATTCAACAACAACATTTAATGTCACAACATCAGCAACAGATGCAACAACAACTACAACAACTTCAAAGTCTTAGTCAGCAACATTTACAGGTATATCTTTTATTTGCAATGTTATATTTACGTGTTATATCAGTTTAACTTTTACACATACAACTTAATTACTATTGTATTCGCTTAGAATTTTGGTATGCCCGCTGCAAATTCTATGGCTTCGAGGTTACAAGATTCTCAACAAGGACAATTTTACTTGCACGATCAACCTCAAATGCCAAGGCGGACTTGGGGCCAACTGTCACCAGCTCAAAGTCTAGCAAGTGAAATGGCTGCAGTTGGATATCCACAACCTGTAGATCCTCGTTACGCTCCCCAACCTTCAGGTTTCAATGCATTTTGTACATACATTAATTGTTTTGACTATTATACTTAGTTATATATATATAAATATTAATTTGTAATTGAAATACAAGGTAGTATAATTTATATAAGTGTACAACAGTGTATGAAGTTTAAAAAGATATTGATCACACAGTCTATCAGCAAGATCCGCGGCTGTACCAAGATTCGAGATCATGGAATGTACATCCACCCCAACCTCAACACAAAGGATTTATACTACACGATACATCTCAAGAACAACGATATCTTAACGGCGGAGATCATAGTCTCTGTAACAATCAAATGAATAATCCTATTCCTTCATATCAGGCTTCTTCGACTCTTTTCAATCAGATGACACCTCTAACCGCTAGTCCTCAGCATCGTAATGCTGTAAGTACGAAATTACGTATTGTCTGTTTTATCGCAGAAACTATATGATATATTAATTAAAATATGTGTTTTTCGATAATATGTATACAGCATTATAGTCAAACTTTTTTTTATTATTAGTAAAATGTTTTATTATTTCATAGTGACGAAAATCAGTTCTACAAAAAACACACAACACACAATGTTCACAATGTTTTCATAAAGTTAATTGAATTTTACTTTTGTTTATACTGTAATGTTGAAATGTACTGTTTGTGAAGTACGGACTACATGGAATTTACTAAAAATTTTTGTTAATTATACTTTTCGAAATAAAATATCGGTAAAGAACAGAAAATTTTTACGAAATGATATACTGTCTCTTACTCTTTGTCTGCCCTGCGTATTAAACAATTTTTCTTGGCTTAATAAATGGCGAACTCTTCGTATACTCTTCCTCAACGCCCAACAGAGAGAAATGAATACACAAACGTAAACATATATGCATTGTGGGTGAAACCAGTTAGTGATGCAATGGCTTGTTATAGCATATCACTTTAGTTACCGGTGATGGAAGAGACATCCCACACGCGTTTCTTAGCACTTGAGCTCATACCATTCCATTCGAGAGTTCTGTTCACACGCGATATTTCCTAGTATTTCAATAACATGCATTTTCTTTTTTCATCGGCTTCCACGGTCATTAAGCATGGCTACTGTGGCCAAATTGGTGCCGTGATTTGTGAAATTTCATCGAATAATGTAAGCAGAAATGAAGAGAAACATTCTGACAGTTAACATCATGCGCCACACCTTTCCTAGAAGAACATTAATATCATTGATCAATAAACGTGTAAACACGTAAAATAATTCAGTTCATGAAAGAAGATACCGGTAACGGCAACTTTCGAATAAAAAAAATTCCATTATAAAATATGTCATAAACCAGATTCTTTGAAAATAAATGATTAAGAAGTCATACAAAGTTAAAAAAATTATAAGTATTACATTAAAAAATATGTTATTACGTTTTTAATAAATTTATTGTTTCAGGTTCATCGAATAAGTCAGCTTATGAATGAAACTTCCGAACCAAAGAGACCAACTGTGCACAACGTGCCGATTACATGCGAAAATTCTATGGAAAAAAGACAAAGTGCCGTACTACACACACCAGTTCCAGCACCATCTGTCGATGACATGGAACCACAAAATATATCTTTCATAGGTATTCATAAATTTACGTTTGTTGAAGCAGTCAACTAATATTTGTTCAATTTAACGAAAGGTTCTACAGCTATGTTACTTGATTATCGTTTGTATTAATTGAATAATTATTTCATAATTTTAGGAAATGATGATGAACTTTCACAAGGCATTCGAGCACTAAATATTACATCTGGTAGTCGGACGTACAGGATACCTTCTCCTACAAGACCTTCAATTTCAAGGAATTCATTTCAACCTCATTCGTCGTTACGAGAAGCCTCGCCATCTCCTTCAAATACTCCAGAAATTGCACCACTACCTTCTAGTGAAACCGGAGAAAAAGGATTTTATATCTCATTTGACAATGATGCACCTAAAAAACCTAAACCAACACTTAGAGCCAAAAAAGCTTCGCCCAAAAAGGTATGTTGTTTAAATTTTTTTGGTATTTATAAAATTGACAATTATTTCTGTATACAAGAATAAGACAACGTTATTTTAAATATTCTTCTTTTGGCTAACATAGGAAAGAAGCGTATCTGCGTATATGGAACAAGAACATTTTTCGACACGTCCTTTATCCCCTTTGACCAATAATTCCGACAGACAACGACAAGCTGAAGTACAGAAAGAACAGGAGAGGGAAAAGCAAAGACAAGCAGAAGAAAGAGAACACCTGCGACAAGAAATGAGAGATAGAGAACTACAGAAGGAAATGAATAGGGAAAGGCAGAGAGAGAAACAAAGAGATGAAAGCGCAGAAAGGTGTCAAACGTCTGGGGTTGGATTAGTTATAGGAAATCAGCTAACAAATCCAGATCCAGTAAGTTCAGTTAATTAGTTTAATACATATTAACCACTAATCACAAGAATTTAGCTTTTATAAGGATAATAATATTGATACAACTATTGTTAGAATTCTTTGGACGAAATGGAAAGGAAAAAAGAGCGTATAATGTTGCTATCGCTGCAACGAAGACAACAGCAAGAAGAAATGAAAGAACGCAAAGAAGCAGAGGCTCAAGCGCGAAGGGAACAGGAGAAATTTAAAGAAGAGGAAAGAGCAAGGAAAAAAGAAGAAGATAAACAACGGCGTGCTGCAATTCTGGAACAATATAAACTGAAGAAGGCTATAGAAGAAGCAGAGAGAGAGGTTGGTATGATCATATTTTTAAATAATAAAAGTTAGTTGCCGATTAAAATTATTATTACTTATTCAATTTTAGGGAAAGGTTATTGACAAGGAATTGCTCAATGCTATAAAACCTACTAAGTTACGAAATAAAACAGCTCCAAGTCGTCCTCGTCCAAAAACGATTCATGTTGATGCTGGCGCCGAACTTGACTCTGGAGCACTTACACCTAGTCGAGGGAAAAAGGGTTCTTCTTCCAACCTTAGTACTGGTATGTAAAATTATTAATTTAATACATATTATAATAACATGATGATCCAAATATTAATATTATAATTATACTTCATTAGATATTATTAAAATTTTAGTTTTCTATTTATTCTGTAATTTACTTATATTAATTTGGATTGTCATTGTTATTGATAAAAAAAGATAAAAAATTGTATTTATCAAAATGTACTGAAATTACATTTGCAGTATTTCGATGGTAGATTGTAAATAAATTATGTAACAAGCGTGAATTATTTTAAAGTGTAAACTGATATTTTAAATAATGATATTTTTCACACATTGGTATTCTCATCCCTGTTTTATGATTCACCACCTTTGAGTAACAGTTTTATTTGATCCATGTTGTGCCCGCTTGATTTTTGCATGGCAACAATTTTTATTACAAAAACAGATTCCCTTTGTTAGATGTTGCTATTCTTCAACTGACATAAGCTTCTCAAAAATTTAAACTATATTATTTTACCAAAACGTTAAAGCTCTAAATTTTCTCCCTTAAATTTTCTTATTTTATAAGTCGACAGATGTTCATACAAAAAAGACGTATGCTTATGCGTGTATGTATATATCTGTGTACATGACATTCATATGTGAATTTTCATAGAAAAAATTGCTTGCTTTAGCGACAAAATTATTTTTAACTGGATGTTCTTTAAGAGCAGTTTCATATATAAAACTATAGAAGGCTGATATGATATATTGCGAAACAACGTTTGATTTTTAACTGTTTTTTAAAAATATATGTTTATTATAAGTTTTAACTACAATAAGTAGTTCTTTTTCAATTTATTGTACTGAAAGAAAAATAAATTAGAAATTTAGTTAAGATCAATATCATTGCTTAGTAAAAGTGAGATAAATAGATTGTAGATGAGTACAAGGTAGAAAATTTGAGCTGAATTATTTTGCACTAACACACTTACTGTAGCATCACTGACGTCACATACGATGAGGCGAGACTACTACAGAGGTTCGCAGGACAGCCTGACTGCTGCCCATCTAGACGACCGACGCTCCGGCTCTCTTTATCGGGGTGGCAGTCTCAGGGGTATGCACTACACACCCTTTCGTTTTATTTGTTTGTTGGTAGGTTTTATACTGTATCAGAATTTTAGTCCGCGACTTTTTAAAATTTATTATTTTTTAATATTATTGTATTAATTTTGACATTAACTTTGTAGACACTTTTTGTGTAAAAACTAAATTTAACTAAATTAAAACACATAAGATTTATTTGATACAATATTTTTTCCTTACGACTTGTGTATTATTTGATTGTAGAAAAGTATACAGTATAACACCTTATAATATTTTTTATTTTAAGATAATTTTTACATTATTTAGTGTATTTTTATTTTCTTAAATATAATATTTATTACTTTTATATTACTTTTAGAATTTACATATAAAGGAAATTTATGAAAGAAACACAAAAGTATATAAATTAAAGCATTTAAAGGAAATATAGATAAGTTAACAAAATGAAGTGTAAATTAAGAAACAATAAGTTACATTTTTAGATTTTTATTTTCATTTTACAAATCGATACAAAAACATTCACAATCAAACAACACTTATCAATGTAAAAATAGTTATTGCATCTGTTTTGGTGTTTCATTGTAATTGCACTTTCCATTTATCTACATGTTACCCAAGTGTCGCATGCTTTCTATCCATTAATATAAAATAGTTTGAGCAGTATCAAAAATATTAAAAACTGTAATAAATTCTGTGTAGATGTATTTTATACTAAGACCTTTAGATTAAATATGTACATATAGGAAATAAAGGAATACTAAAGCAGTTATAATAGCTGTTGCCCTATTTTAGTATCTTCCGTAGACTCGCCTGACGATGGTAGAGGTTCCTCACCCTGTCGAAGTGTCAATCAACTAGGCCGTCGTGGATCTTACAAAACCTCACGAGGTAAGAAATTTCCCTACAGCTTCGAAACAATATTTAATGTTGCATTACGCTCCTTTTTCGTTTGAGTTGGCTCGATTACATAGTAGAAAACTCTCGCAGGAAGCATAGCCAGTTTCAGATTGCAGAGGATGTGATAATTTTCGATTTAAGTAGTGTTTTTTTGCTAGATCTTCAGTTGGAACGCCACGTTGTTCTGCACCAAATATGCACCGAGCTTTGATGTCCCATGCGATATTGGCCCGTAGTTAGATACGCGTGCCGATTACGATTTAAAGTACAATCGAAGCATTCCCGAAATGCAATTCATTAAAAACAAAAATGATGTTCGGTCATTTAAAATTGGCGTGCGAGTGTAAAAACGCAAACGTGTTGCATTATTGCAGATGTGCAGGAGCCTCAGCAACAGGTTAGAGGCAGGCCTAAATACCCGACTTACCAAAACTTTAAGGGGAGAAAGTCTAATTCGTTGATGAATTTGTGCGGTAAGGAGCACCAGTGACTTGGAATATACATTTATCCCCCTTTACTCTCGTGCAGTAAATTTGTATAATATACGAAACTGTTATGTATTACGTCTCCCATTCTTATAATACATATTTGTTAGCTTTGAAAATGTACTTGCAAGGTGTCTCATCTTTACTTTATATCAATTAACCCTTCATTACAGTAAAAAAAATAGTGTTCACATTTGTTCGTTATCAACGGAATTAAAACCGTTGATGATATGCCTTACATTACATTACATACGTAAACATCCACGTAGTCGCATGGTGGCAGGTTGGTGTAAAGTTGGCAGTGTAAAGGTTTAAAACTAATTGAAAACACTTTGCACTGGAATATAAACACATGTTCATGTGACGAAGCGTCAGTATTTAATAACAAAGTTTCACCTGACTGGTTATTGGTGAGTGAATCATGAATTACTTGTAAAAATAATGATAACTATTTATTTAAAATGATTAACTTTTCCATACTATATCTTCCTTGTGATTATTAACAAAAAATGGCATAAGAATTGAAATTCCATTTATTTAATCCTTTCAGACGGAACCTTTCATTCGTGTAATTGAAGTATTACGTCCTGCATAGTAGTTAGAAATACATTGTAAAGCATTTCTACTTATTAATTTCGTTAACGTAAATATGAATTTGATTTAGCTTGTAATTTAATAAAAATAAAATAATTTTATATATATTAATTTATCTAATAGTACCACTGTTCTTGTCAAAAGGTAGCATATAATCTGTGTTATCAAATCAAATAATGACCATTTCATGAAACACTTTATATTTTTCAACATTAGTTACCATTTTATTAATTTACTTTTTATTACCTGTAATATCTTTAAATTTTATTATTTGTTATTTTAACTATTTCTGTTATTTTAACTACTTCACTGTTAAAACTCATAAATTTTAATAAAAAAAATACGAAGTTGTAACTGTCTCTTTTATATTAAGTTATAGTGAAGTAATAAATATCATTTATAAGGAATATATTTGTTCATATTAACGTTTGTCATTACGTACGTATAAACATTTTCCATAGTACATGATTAAACATAAGCACCTACAGGTGAAACTTTGATATTTGCCATAAATTGAATTGTTATATGGTAGAAGCAATATATGTTGAACGCTTCTGCAGCTTTGTCTCTCTACAATACTGGTTATGGGTTCTCGTTATACATCAATGTTTTTCAGATATTTGACTCTGGTTGCAG
>JABFPT010001994.1:9915-21032 GCA_022817245.1 Nixonia krombeini
TCGCGACGAAAAGTATCCTCGTTGGCCATCGGCAACAATGGCGGCGTGGCGCAATTACTCGCTCACCGATCGTAATCTTGATTTTCCTCCGCGTTTCGTTATAGACCGTTTCGTTCCACCGACCATTGATCGACAGATTCGTCGGTGTGATTAACGTCGTGCACGAGAAAGCGGTAGCGAGCACCTGTCCGCCGCGCTGAAACGACCTGTACCGATCGGCGCGCTGCTGTGTACGGCACGTAGGTGCGCTCTGGCACACACGCACACACGCGCACTTTCGTCACGCGTCTCTGAACAATGGCATTAATAGGCCCTGCCGAGTTATTAATTGCCGGTGCCCGCCGGATATGACTGTCCATAGCCCCGTTCGGTCGCTCGATGTTCTTACATCCACGGGAATCTACCGCCGACCACCTTGGTCTCGCCGAGACGCCGCGGTCGTCTCGCACATCTGCTCGCCTCCTCTTGTCACACTTTTGTCCGTGCGACAAATTGCGCGCTTTTTTCTCCAGCCGAGCTGGCGAATCTGCGGGAATGACGTTTCAGCCCGCTCGTCAAACTCGGCCTCGCCATCTTGCGTTTCACGCGAGCGAACTGCAATCGGAAAACTCTATCGGAATACCGTACACTTGATACTTGCCTTGTAAAATATTTAAACGTGTGTACATTGTATATGCCGTATGAAATGAAACCTAGCCCAACCCGTACGGTAGAACTGCACGAGAGTTGAAAATTGATTTTGCCGACTCGTGACTGGTGAAATGTATGTAGAATAAAAAAAATGTGTTTTTAATGAAATTGAAATCAGGTCTGATTTGATCCAAGACATTAGCGGAAAGGAAAGAAAATAACGAAGGCATTGAAAGGCGAGGAGGTCGTAATTGAGCGGGCATAAACCGGGAAGTAATGAAAGGTCGGGCAATGAATGAAACAATGTAAGGAGGCAAAGTGTAAATTCAATTTCTCGGAATTGAGGAAGGGGGAGTGGGAGTACTTTAATAGTGCGGCGGTGGTTGGCGGGGGATGGCGAGGTAGTTGGCACTTAATTACGAGCTTTTACGATTTTATATCGAGCCTATCGCGATGCATTTTTATTCAGCGTCGGACTTGGTGCCCGGCGCGCTCGTGATTTCGTCGTGGAGTCAGACGCGGCCGGGTCATCTTTATGGACGATCTCTCGTTGCAAAGGCGAGCGACGTGGCCGCGTCATTAAGGCCGGACTGCGACTGTCGGCCTGATTAATAGAGGATGGCGCGAGATAATCGAAAGGAAGTAACGAAATGAAAATAAGCTCTATAAGAAAGAACGGCGATGGCATCTCTGCGCCGTCACGAGCGATTCCTTCATGCACATTGCCCCCGGGAAATTGCAGGATAGTTATATTTCGATGCTCGTGATAATTCGTGTTTTCTCGCCGCGCTAAGCTCGGTTTTTCGTTACGCGTAGCTGACACCGTCGAAGGATAATTCGAGCGCTTGAATAAAAAGCGTTAGGGGACGCGCTACAAAGTCCGGAAACTATTAAAAGATAATACCCGCCTCGCCACATATGCCGAGCCGCGCGCGTTTTCCTCGAATTAAATCATTATCTGCGTGATGATAGGCCACACATTACGACGTAATAACCTACGGAAAAATAACAATCCCGCGTCTCTGATATGGACACCCGATAACATTTGCATCGGCCGCTTCGCTTCCTCCTACCTTCCCCTCCTTCTTCGACGACTCGTTCCGGTTGCTTGCCGATTAATTAATTAATATAATTATTTGCCAAGCCGGACTCGCGAAAACGCGTTTGTCCAGGAAAACGGCCGTACGATGTGCCCGAAGGAATGTCGTTCCCGGCCAGCCTATTAATTATTCATGAGGACGGCCCCGGGTGAACAATTATAAATCATTGTGTGAAAAACGCAGGCTGCGATCCCAGGTAACGTAATTGTACAAGTCTGGAAAGGCGAGTAGCGGGTACGCGAGGGTCCTTAGGCCGGTAATGAAATTGCGTGCGCCGAGCAGCTGAGTCCTCCACGCGTGGACGATCTTGGTCACTGATCCGAATCGTCGAACAATCCTAATCACCATACCTGCCTGACCGTTCATGCACGATACCGTTCCGCGGCTCTGTGATTTTTCACCAGCTCGTGAAAACAATCCGCTCTTTTCTTTTTTTCACACGTGTCATTATACTCGGTACGATAATACTCGGTTCGCCGGGGAGAGAGAAGCCAGCGGCGAAGAGCCGAGGAGAGCCGAACTTCCATCGTATCATTTGCGTACACGGAAACTCCTTCGGCCTTACCTCGGCTAATTAAACGACAGTTCGGCAATTGTCCGTCAAGGCCGAGCGAATTGTCTCGCGCGATTGTCGCCGGATGGAGGATTTCCGTGCCGTCTATATCGGGCCCGCTGGCGAAACGAGAGTTTCGAGGGCTCGAAATGCCGGGCTCTCGAGGAGGCGCACGCAAGCCAGCGGTGGGCACACGGCAGCCGGGCACAAAGCGAAAGATCGCCAAACGAGGGATCCGTTCTCTACTCGCTACCTATCCAACCGAGTATATCTGTTCGGCTGTACGCTTTCCTGTCATTACTGCATTCTCCGTGTCCCTCGTACCGTGCACCAAATACTCGCTGCCGCCGTCGTCGTCGTCGTCGTCGCTGTTGCATACCCTCCTTTCGATCCGCCGAACAGATACGATGTTCTTCTTTACCTCGTTTCTCTCCCTCTATCGAGCTCTCGTTTCCCCGCCGCTATATTCACCGCTCGTGAACTAGTATCGCGATGCTATTTTGTTAAACGTCCTGCGCATTAGGAAAACCCGCATGTTTACGGACAAAGACACACCACCGTTCGTCCGGTGCTTAGCTCCGTCGCTTAGCAAAATGTATCTTCGTCACTCGTTGCTCGTAATTTCGATATTTAATTGCCAATCGGCAGGACGAACAGCCGAGGTATTTGTTGAATAAAAATATATGTACAGAAATTCATAAACGTATGATTTAAATTCAATACGCAGCTGGCGACAATCATACGTTCTCACGCAAGAGTAAACGCACACCTGCAATTTCGTGATAGGTGAACCCGAGCGGTAAGGGTGAAGGACAAAAAAGTAGAGGAAATACCGGAAATAAGCGTACGTTGCAATCGAATGACACAAATATCGACGATCGAGCGCCCTTGCCGACTGAATAACGAATCGACGTTTCACATCAATCCAACGTACTTTCCGGACGACCGTTTGACGTTATTAATCGTTATTTTCGCCGGTTCAATCAAATCCGCTCGCGGTTAATGAAGCGACCGAGCGTAATGAAATGAAATACGAAACGGTAACGATCAACTGCGAAACTGGAACGGGAAATCGTCGGAGTAATAGCCTCGGTAATCGTATCTTTACCTCTCGTCTCGCGCCGTTTTCCTATTTCCACTCTGCAATATTCCGCGGGAATTTTGAAATCTCTCGTGGCCACTCGTTCACGACCGAGTAATACTCGTAACCGAATGCGAAGGCTCCGATGAAAAAGGGCGGCTGCCAATCTCGTGGTCCGCGTCGAAACCAATATCGCAATGTTCCGCCGCGGAAAGTTCGCCAGTAATGCCATACAATATCTACTCCAGCTTCCATTACTCCGCTCGGCAATACTTCCCTCGTACCTCGTCCCGCTCCCCCTACCACCTCCACGACCCATACTTCTCATCTGACTTTTCTCTCATTCCCTCTCTCCTTCTCTCTCTCGCTCCCCTTTTCCTCCTCTCTTTCTCTCCCGCTTTCCTTCGTTACCTCAGTTCTTGCACGTACACATACAGAGTGATATAAAGAAAAGAAGAAGAAGGAGGAGGAGGCGGAGGAGGAAGAGGAGGAGGAGGAAAGAGAGCGAGAGTTCACGAGTGGTGAATAGGAGAAAAAGAAGAATTGGCGGTGCGGGTCGGCGCGGAGTGGGGGTGGGTTGGGTGGGGTGGAACGGTCGCATTGACGTCGTCGCGGGTTCTTTTCCTTTTTTCCAATTATCGATAAGACGGAGACGGCGCAAATGCCGCGTCCACGTCCGCGACGCGGCACTCCATCCTCGTCGTGCCCAGGTGGACGGCGATGTTCGGTCCTCCTCCGGACGTCCGCCTTTTCCTCGCCATCCTCTTACCCTCCAGCCTCCGCTTCTTCCTCCCGCGAGCGATAAAATTGCCTTCCAAGTCTTGTTCGATACTTATCCCGTTCTCTGTACGGCCAGCGAATTTCCCTCTCTCTCTCTCTCTCTCTCTCTTTCTCCCTCCGCTTATCGCTCTCTCGCTTTCGCTCGTTCTCACTCTCGTCCTCCCATGGCGCACCACCAGCCACCAGGGAGAGCGAGTCGAGGAGGCTGAAACGATTTAACACGATTGGCCGGTGAGAATAAACTGGCAACACGCCGCATCGGTTCCATCGGTTCCATTGGCTCTCCACCTTCCGAACCACCGCCGCCGCCGCTGCTGCTGCCTCTCCGCTCTCCTCTCGCGAGACCACTGGCCTCGATTAGCCGTCAGCGCGTGACGGTCACTGCGGGACGTTCCCGGCTCTCGTTAAACGCCTTCTGCCCGCTTTTCCGATACAACGACCTCTCGATCGAACACGTCTACCCGTTCATTCTCTCGCGTTCTCCGCTGATTTTTCTTCACGCGTATCATTTTCATGCCTTCGCATTGTCCTCGCTTCTTCCTCCGAGGCGCGCATAATGCGAGATCCGCCGCAACCTCAAGGCCCGACATCACCGTAATCGAGGTTTATTCCGCGGCTCGTGCGGGCGATATTATTACGCCGACGGCGTTGGCGGGCTTCGAGACGCTCGATTGCCGCTCGGGCGCCATGTTTGATTGCCCGGCGTCGTTGATCGTCGTCCGCCGGGAATTATCATAACTCACCGCGGTAATCTACCGACCCGGTGGAAGAAAGCGAGGCCACGCTCGTGGGTGGATGTTGACAAAGCGCGGTGAACGCTTTCAGGTACGGACACGGTCTCAATTCGCTCTCGACGAAAATTCACCGCCCGATGTTCGTCACAATGCAATGACCTCCCTTTCACCTCCTCCCGCCTTCCTCGTTGCACAATTGATAAAACGTCAACGGAGACGTATTCGCTGCGACACCATCGACGTTCAGTGATCGAGCCTGTTGCAAGGGAATTTGAAAATTGCTTCGCTTAATGCTTCGGCGATGATCGCGCAGAATTCGGTTGCGACGCTGCTTGTCCGTACGACGCGGGCTCTTACACGTGCATGTCGCTAGGTCGCGACGACACACTGAAACGTGGACCCGCGCACGTTACCCGTTGCCCCGACTCGTAATTACAACATCGGTAAGTAAATTATAACACAATGTTCGAGCGTACAAGAGCGTTTCGTATTCGTTAGACAAACACGTGGAACTGCCCGCTTCGGCGGCTTCGTCCCAACCTCGAAACTGCCCTGTAGCAATGCAAACACGAAGAAAAACCGGACTGTTGACAAATCTGGAAAAGTGTAATTTGTCAATGAATAATTAAAATAGGTTGAGAATGTTAACTTTGTTGGAAAAATGACGTGTCATTGGTAGATGTGTATTAGTATGTAACACGTACATATATATACATGTATATATATAGGGTCACGGGGAAACATTGCGTTTATTAGATCGAGCACATGTGCTGTGAATGCAACAACTTCGTGCTTTCCGGGCGAGTATAATTAAAAGAAGCGTCAGTTTTATGGGATCCTGGGGAAGCAAATTATACAGGCGCGATAAAAATCTGGATATGACACGGCAGATGGACACGTGTGATATTAATTTGGTGCACTGTTCGAATTCATTGCCCGGAACGATACGCCGGGGCTCCTTAAAGTCTATCGGTGAACGATTGGTATCGAAGAAGTGGTTCGGTCGCATCTGGCGCACCTGACGCGCGGGTTTCCCTCCTTCGGAACCCTCTACCCGCCGCTTTAATTCTCAACGCGTTCTTCCTCTCCCTTCCACCCTTCCATCGCGTATACGAAGGCTTTTGTAACGTCCAGTCTTTAATGACCATTATTGAAATTTTATTGCTTCTTAATTGGAAATTAATGATCGGTTGCTACGCGAGGCGTTGGCCATTAGCGTGGCAACGCACGTCCCTTGCAACGGAAAACATTGCATTATTCACATTTATCCAATGCTCGTAATAATTAATTATCTGGAAATTAATTTCCTCTAAATAATCCAAGGGTTGCAAATATTTTGTTCTGGGGAATTTCATGTTGTAACGAGTAATCGTAGAATTGTGCCAGCAATCTTATTTTTATGGTAATTTTTACATTGGCAATAGCGATTTCGTGGGAAGGAAACTGCCTTGAAATAATTATTTCGGAAGGTTTCTATCGGCACATCATCGTATCGGATGTTTGGAACACATATGGCAAACTAGAGCGGAGTTGGATGAGAAATGAGATTTCAGAGTCACTGTTATCGGAGATTTCTAAAATTTGTTAAAATGCAAATGATAATTGGTATTGCCATGGAGTTAATTGGTAATTGGATTTCATTCGTAAATAAGTATATCTTTATTTTACAATAACTTTGTTTAACGACACATCTTATATATTTGATTAATAATGTATCTAAATAATTTTTAATAATTATTAACGTTTTATAATAATCTGAATTATTACTGATTTATAAGATGTATTATGTTGCTTATAAAAACTTTATGCGCATAAAACAATTGACACATTTGCAGAAATATCATGACAGTGTTATTCAATGTTGCAAAACTTCACGTGACGTTATTATGCTTTACAGCAGATAAACTTAATCGTCGTTTTTGTCGTGTTTTTTTTTCGTTGTAATAAATAAAACTGTTCATGAAAAAGAATCGAGTTTAATTTTTTTCAGCATCGTTCGATTCTGTTACAAAATTTATTTCTGGCCCATAATTTATTTGTCCTATAAAATTAAATCATGGTCCATCGATTATGTATTGGAGACAAATAAGCAATAAATTTGTCGATGGAAAAATATACGGTGCATGTGTAGCGCACGAATACTCTGACAAGATCAACATATTATCTACTAACTGTCAAACGGCTTCGGTACAAAAAATACATTCCGTGCGATTTATTGTTTATTTTACAAGTGACTAAGAAGAGGATTATTAATATCGACAAGCTCTGTTCCATGAAACAGTAATTCAGAAACTGATATATCTTTTTGTATACAAATCTTTTATCCGCAGCTAAAATCTTACATATTACCCAAAAGTATCTTATTTCTCTAAAACGAATAACAGAAACGAACGACTGTATCTAATGCCGCGAAATAAAATGCTATTAAGTGCAAATAAAGGCGACTTATATGCCTGCGTTAATGTAAATTTATTTGGCGCAACTAGAAGTTTTCTTCTCGGTATAATTTTTACATTTGTGGGTACATTTATATGTAGATTATACGCGACTTGTATGTAGGTTATACATGTCCAGTGTGTTGCATACATCGCGGGTACATTCGGCCCATCACACGCAGAATTTTTCGTTCGGTTGTACACTTTACGCTGCTGGTTTATCGAAAGTACAACGACAATTTACCAATTCCTGGCGAAGTACCGATAGCAATAAAGGAAGAGGCCTGAAGTGGGTTGTCTTGTCCACTTATACGCGCGGCGACGCTCGAGTGACTCTCCTCGAATGCCGTTTCACCGACATCTGCGTCTCCGCGTCGTTTTCTTTAACGCACATCGGCGCTCGTCCAACCTCGCGCGCGTGTGTGCGTCCTCACATACGCACAGCGGCCGCACACTTGTGTCCCAAGTTAGGGATGACTGAGCGCGACATACGGGCCGATGAGTGTGTTGTGTACGAGCGGCAAGAATCACCGGATGTATCCAAACAGCGAACTGAAACGTCGCCGCGTTCTATCGCCTAATAATAGACGCTTGGGCTTAACGATTAATTTTCAATTTGGCACTGATTTAACGACGCGCTTGGTTAACCTCGTTCATTGATAATTATTGACAGGGATCGTTTCGGGTTCCGACCCGTAATTGAAGATCGCCGTTAGTTCCGGATGATATGATTCGGACACTGTCCAGTAGACGAGCGTTTAGGAATGCGTCGAAAAACTTGCGACTGGAGTTTTTCCTCATTGTTTACAATCGCCTTCATTAATTCGCGCTTACCCCAGTTACGACTGAACGAACAAATTTTGTACTCGTAACTGTTATCCTCATTGTTGTCAAAGTATTGCATTATTGAACGTCATTTAACCTAACGTATCGTACGTCAATTGTGCGTGTCAAGAGACCTTGACACTTCGCAAGTGAAATAAATTGGTAAAATGACGTAGATCGTTGCTCACACTTAAATTATCGGCAAAGTCTCCGAATCTAGCGACAATTCCAACACCGTCCACGAAAGTGCTTGCCATTGTTTTCTTCTACCGCCAAGATTCATAAACTCGTACCAACGTACCATTAACTTCCGGCGAGTCGCGAAAACGGTTGTAAATTTTCCGGGCTATAATGGATGTCGAGCTTTAAGGATGTGCGCAAGAAGCGTCGGCGTGCGGACCCGTGGCTACCCGTCCCCACGTGCGGCGAGTCCCCTCCCTCCGAAGTGCGTATAAGAATGTGCAGTAATACACTCGGCACCCTTTCCAGGATGGTTCGCGGCATGGCGGTAAGGTTCGCTGGTGAAAGGGGTAAGGCAGAAAGCCGGGGGCCGCATAAACATAAATTATCAGCTGGTAATTACAAGATATAACCCTGCCGAGCCCTTCCGCCGTCCGACGCTTCCGACCAGCGCCGCAAAAGGGTACGAGTGGGCTTCGCTCGCGCCCCCTTTTTCAGCGCCGTGCTGCTGCCTGCGAAGAAGCCAAGGCTGCTGTTCGTAACGGAACAACTCCTAATTGTTATATACATTCCATTAGGCTAATTGCTGAATTAAGACTTCTGCCGTGCGGAAGAATAACGCGGCCTGGCCGGATAATTATAACGTTATTAGGAATTGTTATTATGATGATATTTGGTGGCGGCCGCGGCTGCCGATGGACCCCTTGCATTGTTCCTCGCAGTGCTCCGTTCGCCACGGGTCACAGTTCCTACGGGCGGAGACTGGCGCTCGGCGACCGCTGTAGCCAAGAGTCGCGCGCGCGTTTCGCTCGCTCCGGTTTCTTACGTCCACGTCAGTCACATATATGCCTGTAAGTAATTAAAGAGAGCGACTGCCACATCCGGCGACCCACGCAAACAGGGTGCGGCACGCCGCAGCTCGGCCCATCTCCTCCGGATAGCCCACAATCGCCCTTTCCGTGTATGTGTGTGTTCGTGTGCACACGTACGTGCACATTTTATTTCTTTTTTTGCAACTGCCGCATCGGAATTGATCGCGCCGGATCGTTTGTTTGCGCAGGGAATCTTATTGTAGTCGCGGTCGAGAGAGAGGAAGAGGGAGAAGGGGAAGGAGAGAGAGAGAGGGAGAGCGATCGCGGGCGTGTTTTTTCGCGTTGCGTGCCGTCGCAAAAGTGCGCGATGATTGATGTAATTGGATCCATTCGGGGAATACACGTTATACGGCGAGGCGTGGATGAGAGGCGAGGGCTGCGAGACATTTGCATTCGCGAGCATAATAAAGTATATGCGGGAAGTGCGCGGTGGCTCTTTATTCAGCTCATGCCTCGGCTAATAAATAATTAAAACTTTTGTTTCGAAGGTGGCGCTGATGTACGGCGCCAACCGGCGTGCGCGTCCCACGCCGTCGCTTGAATAATCGCGGCTTATGAATTAGGGTTATGCTTTATGTTAAAAGATTCCGCTCCGGCATCTGTTTCTAATTACCTGCTAATAGCTCCGCCACTTACGCAGAGACGTTTGTTGCCATTAGTTTGGCCGCGCGCAACGCGCCGATGCGGCAGCCGCCGCCTTTGTTCTCGCGCGTATACCCGCGAATGGCGCGCAAGTGATAAGAAGAGTAAAAACGAGCGTTACTCGTTTTCCGCCGCGACGATCGAACGGGGTGGGAATATGCAGCCGTTAAATGCAAGCGCTAACGGAGGCGCATGCAGCGGCGGCAGCGACGGGGATACGCTGGTAAACCCGCCTGTTAACCTCGGGCTAAGAAGGGGTTCAACCGGCTGGCAACTGTTATCTCGACCAAACCCTATAGCCGGGCGTAAATCACGGATTTCTTTTAACGAGCATTAATTGTTTTTGCGATAGCTGCCGCCACCGTCGCTGCCGCTGCTACCACTTGCCTCCGCGACGGTTAAAGGTAACGACGGTCTCGGAGCCATGGAATTTCGCAATAACACCGAATTCGAAGATCTAAACGAGCCACCTTCATTTGCATGGGATACACATTTCGATTGTAAGCACGACGTTTTATCCCGAAAGTAATTAATTATCCTTTGCCCGCAGTTTGATACGTTCACACTTGTGCATTTGTTTGATGTTTGATGTTTGGTGTACATTCGCGGCGTTAATTAATGCAACACGAAATCGTATAATGTGTTTTATTGCCTGCTATTTTTTAATAATCAACGACCCCTTTATATTATTCGTATCGCCGTTTAATCTCGCGAACATAACAATCATTTCTCATGGATATGATTGCCGTGTATATGGAGGGCATGAAATCAACTAATTAGCGACTCGCGCTCCTATCGCGATGAGTCACATTGTCTACGATTTATCAATTATTCATCATTTTTGCAAGCCTCTCGCGCCCGGGATCGAATGTTCGATACATACGAGATAGGCGCTATGTGCGAGACTAGGAAAGAATAGCGTCTTCGCTAATTAACCTTTCACATTGCATCAACGTCATTAAAATGTGTTACACTGTATTATTCATTATTTCGTTATTTTAGGTCAGCATTGGTACACATAAGTATCTCTAGGAACGATTGAGCAAAGAGAAATCTTATTTCCTTGTAGACCGTATTCCCAAATTACAAAATTCGTATACTTCGACTTACATCCATTTACGATTTATTTCATAGATGTCGTATGGAAAATATTTTCATTTAGCGCTAATACAAAAGAACAGCGAAATATTCAATTTTGACAAACTTTTCACCCTTCGCATTTACTTTTATTGTTTCGTGCATCTATTCCTACGTGTATATTTATATATATTTGTTCACGTTGCCG
>JABFPT010001996.1:6810-19644 GCA_022817245.1 Nixonia krombeini
CGGAAGATCTCCGAAAGCAATACTTATTGCACAAAGTTTTCGAGATCAAATCCAGAAATCGTATTCTTGCACATGAGACGGTATTTTCGGAACATTTTTATATTCTATTTGTTTCTTCAAAATTCAGAAAATCTAATCTGGTGAACCCATACATGTTATTCTATATTACCTTTTGTTTCTATTACTGTGAAATAAACGAAAAAGTTAATACATATATCGATATATATGGAGGAATACGCGCTGTATGTTACTCGTATAATGCATGTAACAAAAAAAGAGACAATTAAAAATATGGTGATTTTAGTCTGCTATTATGGAAATTGTATGAAAAAGCTACAAGTCAATTCATTTAGTGCAGTATCAATATATAAATGATAATAATTTTTAATTGCTACTAGTCAATTAATTTGAACCATGAATGAGAAGATAAAGGTCAGAAAAACGAAAGAGACTTTATTACGATTTAAATTCGATCGCGGGTACATTTACGACGGAAATTATTCATTTGGAACTAAAATTAAGAGAATATTTATCGACTCGCATTTCCTTTCATGAAGTTGCAAGAAGAATTTAAAAGCATTACAATTTGAAATACACTTGTTTGTCATATTTTCACAAGAGTCAGTTGACAGTAACGAACAGTCAAGTAGAAATTCAACAACCCGAGGTAGACAATCGTTTATTACGCATTCCATGTGGCCATCGAGCATTAATAATGCTAATAATCGTGGATATGTGTTGCCGTCACGTTAATTAATGCGGCCCAGTCGATTGCATTTCGCAAACAATGAAATATGAATGTGATGAATTCATTTAGCCTTTTATTACGCAAGTAAATATTTAGCAGAGCTATATAAAAGCACTTTTTTATAAATTACCAACAATTTTCGAATGGAAACCAAAATTCTTAAAATTTGTTTAAACTGGCTCTTATCAACTTCAAATGCATGGCCATATTGTTCTGCACTTTTAAGTGAATAATCATTTTAATTTTAAATTTAATTTTATTCTAATTATATTAGAAATTTTTGTAGATATGTAGGTAAATACTATTTACTACACATCAGTCTATATACATTTGTAATATAATGTAGTCAATGTCACTGTTACAGACATATTAATCTTTTCGGTATGGTGGAACTAGCCATCGATATATGTACATATTACTTCTTTATATATATATATATATATATATATATATGGTTGTGTATTATCTGACACTTTAAGACTTTTTTGAACAAGTGTGATTATTTTTAATGAACAAAGATCGTTTCGTAGTATATGAAGATTTAAATATTATGTCTAACGTAAACAATAACTGTAATAGAACTGTGATCACGGGTACAACTTTATTTTGTATCGTAAAATGATTTCCCCGTTGTCGTTGTATCGCTTGAATCAACATTGCGTATCGTCAGCGATATTGACCCACTGTAAAAAAACACGAATACAGCATGTCATTTTCACTTTTGACATGCGAGCAACGCTTTGAAAGCAACTGCGAAAGTTTCAGACTGAAGCGTAGCCGGAAGCACACGGCCTGCTCGTCGCAGTCTCCAGCGGCGCCTTATCCACACGGCAATCTAAACTTTCCTAAGTCAATAGAAGCTTCGAATGATAGGCTTGCATGTTCCCGTTTTTCGATTAGTAGTTTCTTTTTGGGAGTTCGCGAACTTTCAAACTCGTTAGACTTTTTGATCTTTCTTTCAATAGTGCTATCTTTCTTACTTTTCCTTTCGGAAATGTGAAGGTCCTGATCTCTTTCTAGTTTGAAATGTATATATCGTCTTCCAATATGACAGCAGAGTTAAATACGAGTGAGGTTTACTCATTTAAAAAAAAGACATAAATTCTGAATGTTACTCGGCGGTAGCAGACGTATATTGCTTTTTAAGTTGATATTTTGTTAGTATATATTTTGACACTAGCCATTGCAGAGAATTTTATATTGTGTATCAACAAGCGGCATATCAACGTGGTCGGCGATGAGTTTGTAAAGTTTTGTCGAATATTTTGAGGCGCCGTTCACAAACTGTATAATCAAATCAAATACGGCTGCCTTTCCCGGAGGCTTCGAGATTATTCGCACAGTTTTTCGGTTTGTGTCATGTGCATTTTTCATGCAGTGTGTAAAGCTTTATTCTCTATCACGTTCGCTAGAAATGAAGTCGTCAGCTGCTCCACGGATCGTTGCAAATCGTAAACATCCCAGCGTTGGTACAGGGAAGAAAATAATACATAATTTTTTTGTATTATTATAGTACCACATATGAAATAACGTATTGTGAGAAGTTAAAACTGCTAAAAATATAATCATCAAGAATGTGAATTATTCTTAAGTTTGTGTTTCATCTTTGTTAAATCAAGTTACAATGTTATACTATTTAATTTATTAGTATATCATTGTGCTTGTTGCATTTGCATGAAAAGTCATTTTTGCACTAGAACAAAAAAGAACGTGGCTATACTTGTCTTTGCTGAATTTAATCGTAAATCCGATTTGTGTTTTTTACTTCTATCTCATAATCCAGATCATGTACGTGCTTATATTTTTCATTTGTTACACAAAAACTTTTTTCCGGTTTTGTTTTAACATATTTTTTACATACTAGTATCAATTTCCGAATACATCTAAAGCATCTACAACATACGTAAATGTGCCGCTACAATATTCATTGCACGGATCAAGGAAGAACGTGTTTGATTCAAGCGCGATACGCCGGAAGTAACCGCAAGAGAAAATCTTAGACATCGCATGGTCTTTCACTGCATTTGAACAGAAGTTACATTTTAATACATTTTCACGCTCTTTTCTCTTCCACTTTTATTCTGCACACTGTTTTTTACTTCTCCCAATGACCTTCCTCACGAATCGTCTAAGCAACGGAAGTTACTGCCTGTCGTTAAAAGAATTTTTATGTCGAAACATAGAGTCGTCATAAAAACAAGAGAATTGCTCCTTTCAACTTTTATTCCTTTTCTTTTTCTGTATCACACTAACACCATGACATGCGTGTAACAAATTTAGGATAGCGTAATGTATATTTCTTTAATTTATTAATAGCTGAATTTATACAGTATTCCGTCGTTTTGGAACATTCAGTACCGAATGTGCAGGTTATAAAATTATTAATTCATATAACTGTGTAGATGACAGTAGAGTTATATAAATGTTTTGACAACTGATGGAATGGAACGTTTTTGAAAAGAAACATGCCAAAATGCAAGCGTGTATTTATTGTACGTTTGTGTATTGGTTTTATCATATGGTTTACTCGAATGCAAATGCGCGTCATAATCAGAGACAGCAATCGAGTATCCAGTGGTGGAAATTCGTGTAAAACAATGCCCTATGGTTGCGTTATGTTGATCACGTAATTATGAGTTAAATGCTCGTTAACTGTTGCGACCTTCTAATGATGTCATAACACTTGTCTGATGCCCGAATGCATCAGTGATTCATATAGTTTCAAGTGTCTCCATTTAACAGTGCCGCAAACTTCTCATTACTGGGATATTGTTTGTACTATCTAAAGGCAACTTCACGTGTATCGCTGTTACTGCATTTGTACGAAGTACTCATGTTACTTACTCTATATAATTCTATGCATTAATTATACGATTATATTCACCCACTGGAATAAAATAACTGATGTCTATTTTGTTACAAAAATGATAAGTAGCGTGCGAATTTTTGTACTCACCTAGTGAAACCCATTTTACAATTGTGAGTGATAGTGGTCTATGAATCTTTGGACTTGTTCGATCGAAATGAATCGACGTTCTTCCGCAGCGGTTAGTACAGAGTCCGTGTTAGATGAGGCGAAAGTGTAACGCTACTATTACGGTACGGTAGTTGGTCGTTAATTGATTAAATTACAGAGCAGTGTCGACACACACGAGCGGAATCGAAATTGTATGCTGGCCAGGTCAAATTTTAGATATGTGAAGGGAGAACACGCTTGTCAGATGTATGTATGTAACTACGTATTATAGTAATATATAATAATAAGTATAGTACGTATTATTAATTAAATATACGTGATGCTTTAACTTTTCCACTTAAGAGAAATTTTCCGCGTGTATTGCGTTAATGTTAATGCGTCGATGATTGCAAATGTAATTTAAGATTGATTGGAGGAAAGAGCGATGAGAAAAAATTGTATAAGTAGCTGAATCTGTTTCTCAAATTTGTACAGTGTTCATTTTTTCATTATACAGAATATTATATGGGAGTTTTCTCACAATGCAGATGTTCCGTTGGTTATTCAAATCGCAGAGTTTGCATTCAATAATATGTTTTAATGCATGCTTTTCACATTGTTCATACGGCTGTTACTGATACACTTCTCCCTTCGAAAGTTCTTTTCAGTGGATAACGATATGACTGCGTCGACTCGGGTCGAACCGGTCAAGTGTTCATCACTAGTTCATTCTGATGCATTCCGCTTTTAATTAATAACTACGTCGATGATTGATCGACAGAATTGCTGACTGCTGGTCAAGTGCATTGGTTGATTGACGGCTGAATTTATCATGAATCCTATATTCAGTAAGAGCAACATTTATATTTTATCGCAGGTAAGAATGTTTAACAGTTGTGAAAAAAACAGTAGTTACGAAGATTCGACAACAAAGCAATAATGTTCCGTTCGTTTCTTTTATTTACAGCTTCGAAATTATTTGTTATCGTATTGAGCATCTACTTATTTCGTATCGAAATATGGAATATCACATGTTGGTTTCGGTTATCTAATGTAATTTGCATCGGCAGAAATTGAATTTTGAATGGCGTAACATACAATTAGGTATCAGTGGGACGTTAATCGTAACAATGCCGTGCATATCCTTTAATTTGAGTCTTGCAATAACGAAGTGGAAATTAAAGGCAATCAATTGTCAGTGTAAATAATTATAATGCTATTCTGTAACTACAGGTAATGTTCATGTAAATGGTAATTTCTGGTTTTGCTACATTATTATGTCTATTGTTTTTAGCGAAGCATTATACAGAAATTGGTCGTCGACAGTATGTTCGCAATGAGCGCTCCATGAAGCACTGAGCAAATACCGTGAAACGACTGCTGTCCATCATTCCGTAATTTACCGACTAATTAGTAGTATCGGCTTGTCTGTCGTGCCTCGTGTTCCATCTCGTTCTTAACTCTTCGTCATTCGATCGTCTCAGTTCTGCGATTTAGATCACATCTGCTCGATATTACTTATTTCTTTTCGCGCTTCTAATATTGCCTGAATAAATGAAAGCTTCTGCTTGAATTATGAGACGACGCAGACATCTCGTCCCGTTTGTTTTGACGTCCATGTTCACGAATTGGGGAATTGCGGGCGATCGTGTCTTCCGACAACACATTGCACGCCGCGTACGTGTGAAGACACGTTCAACGTGATAAGAGTAAAATCTTAGAAAAATCGAAATTGCAGGTTTTCGGTGAGACGTTGAACTCGGCCGAACGTGACGTGGGTCCGAAAAATGTAAGGGTGACCCGCTCTCTTGCCAAGATAAATAGGATATTCCGGGATAAATGCTTACCTACGTGCTTTCGAAAGGTACATCGACTGCCTGCTTCGCTCGACGCGTTGGAAATTTACGGTCGAGTACCGCAGGGAAGCAGTAGCTACTGTTGCAGTTAGTATCAGTTGCATGACTATTTTTATGAGAATTTAATTAAGCGAAAAATTGCCAATTCGCACACTTCGCAGCATTACCTTGTTCTGTCCGATACCACATCCAATATCGCTTAAGTGGGAATGATGTTCTTTGGACATAACATTTCTTTGCATAATGTAATGTAATATGGTGTACGTATACACGTATACGGAATTGTCTGATATGAAATCAATAAAACTGATATTAGACACTGCAAGCTGCATTTATAACAAATAGTACAAACGTATGGGAGGAATTGCGATTTTCTTACCGTATTTGCAATTACCAAAAATTTTTTCGATTGCAGCACGACGTAGTTCGAACTGTATAGATTGAACTTCCTGGTATGTCCTTTAACTTGTGCCAAGCTATTGGGAAAAAGACGCGAACGAGATTAAGTCACGTCCCTTAGAGGAATAAAGAGTCGAACATTCTGCAAGGACGGTCGCAATACATTTCCGACCTTTGCTCCGTGTTTCGTTTGGTTTGATCCTCACTTGTGTATATTGCAAACGATCCTAAAAATGAAGCGTTCGACAAACCTTCTCTCAGGAAGAGCACGTTTTCAGAGTAGCGTAAACTAGACGAGAAAATCAAAGGCCAAGTCGCTCAATTTTGCAGAATTTCACTTTACGGTGGTGAATCTAACCTCTTTGATTTATTTCTTCTACTCTTCATCTTCCGGTAACGAGTAATACGTGTCTTAAGATTCCGCAATCGATGTGCTTAGACTTGGATATTCGAAAAAAGTTGCGATTAATGAAAAAATACCACAGGTTTTCACTGAACTTCAACCTTCAAGATTTGACGTTGAATGTGTTGCTGAATTTGAACGCTGAAATTTCGTTGAATGTTACTGAAAATAGATTTTAAAATTCCATAAGAACTATTTCAGTTGTGTTTTTCATAAAATAGTGTTTTGTTAAATGTAATGATATATTAAATGTTAATAAATATTCGAATTCATCACAAAGTAACAAAATGCGCCAAAATATAATAATGAAGGGAGTTTTCAACGAATAGAAAAATACTTCGTTACTTTATTTTGTGTGACAACTCCGTGAAAGAATAAATATTACAGCACGCTGTTTAGACGAAACCAGATAAGTGACTGTGGTCGTATAGACACAATATAATGAGGATAATCTTTCAGAAGAAATCGAGGTAATATAACAGCCAAAAAGTGTCGTGGGAATAATACGGCACGGTTGTTACTGATAAGGCTAAATTAATTATGCACTTGCTTTTGATTTAGAGCCTCATGAATTGGTTGCGATATCAGGATATCCGATATCGCGTAGAGATTCAAATTCTCCAGGATTTGGATGACCAGGTCAAACTGACGGGCTAATCATAGCTCATAGTGAATTGAGTACTGATCATTTCGAACAGTGTGTGACGAATGATTTCTAAACCAGCCGGGTAAAAAACACGTTCTGATTCAATGAAATGTGTGCTTGGTAGTAATTTGCGAGCTGTCGGGTAATCACGTTAGCGAATTGGTATAATCCTAAAGTGCAGTGTTCGTTGCGTGGGATCGGCTGCCAATGTTGCGGCAGTATGTTGCAGATTTTTTGTTCTACCGAACCCTCTCAAATCGATTTGTAATTGAAAAGTAGTGTCACTCGCCAGTCAGCCGCTGTCACATCCGCTTAATCCGGACACAATTGAAAGCGAGAGAACACACTGATGGAAGACATAAATCGCTCAAGTCTTACTTTGTCAATCCCCTTATGGATTTCATCGGATAAGAGGAAATTTAAACTCCCACTAAAATGGAAACACTTCTTATTACCTGTGACAGGTGAAGTAATGCAAGAACGGTTCCGCATCTAAATTACTAAGGGATGTATGCGGTATGGAAGAGAGGCACAGCTAAAAGCGGAAGGGTGACAAATCAATGGCGGATGGTAGGATAGGTAACGCCATATGAGCGTTGGTTCCTATCTTATCGACGCATTATTCAACAATGGAGGCTGTTCGGGACTCTAACTGCCTGAATTTGCATAAATCCATAGATCTCTCGAGCCTGTACGGCTGCCCAGTCGTGTCTATCCATCTCTGAATGCATACATACAGCAAATTAGAGTGCGCGTAAGCGGGATTGTGGATGGCAGACTCTGTTCTGTGCCTCTTCCTTTGCATATGCTTCTTTAAATGAATTTTGAAAGAGTAGTTCCACGCACGAGATTTTTTAACAAATTTTGTACAATCACTATCAAGGTGCATTTCGATGAATAAATAAAATTTGGGTTTCTTCGCAAGATGAATTTTGCAGCATGAATTAGAGAGAACAGAGTATTGCAGTCATTCATGGAGAAACGGTTTTGTAGCGAACCTGCACAACATTTATATATTAAGAAAACGTATTTTAATAAAATTTATGTACCATGCGTCATCTTTTATTCGGGTGTCAAGATCGGTCTATGTTGAAAGAATTAAGACATACACCCCTTTATACTCGACGGATGGAGAGTACAAATGGGGTCACGATATAGTTGCAGTACAAAGTTGTTTTCATCACATAACCTAGTCAAGTTGTGTTTGTTGTAATTTGTAGTTTTCTGGGGGGAAGGGGATTAGTGTGCAAGTCTCAAATCGCGTGAGTACCAACCGGTTAATTAGTAAGTAAAACAAAAGGTCTCATACAGATACGAGGAATGCACGATCCCGAAGAGTGGTTCGTTAGCAAAAGCCGATAAGACGACGCTAGCGCAAACACTGACGATTACGTGTCTATCGTGATCTCACGTGTCGTGCTTGCGAATTGCTGAGTAAATTATAAGGAACCGCCAAGATCAGAGCAGCAGGAAACGTATTCTGTCTCGCATAAAGGAGCTGTAATAAATTTTACGTTTGCCTATTCTGTCGACGACAGGAGATATACGCAGTGCCCGACGGACAACGATCGATTCGTCCAAGACCTGAAATACTAGACAACCTCCACTGCTCATCTGTACCTCAACTATACATTTACTCATTTCTATTATCGTTTGTACGCAATGTTGAGATAAGCGTGTCGTATCTTACAAAGAATCAATATCACTTTCTATGGTAATGGAAGAGTTATTCACTGAACTCATCTAGGTGCCATTTTTAATGGTTTTTATATCTTCAGGGAAGAATGCTATCATGCGGTTATTAGTCTTATTTAATACGAACCTTACACCTAATAATAAAAAAATGAGACATTGATATTAACTTAGTTTTGTCCATATTTATATATTTACTTATAATGAATATGTAGTACTTATGAAAAATAGTTTTATTTTAATATTTGTATATCAACAACTATTATGGTCTAGGTGCTTTCAATAATTAATATGATCTATAAGAATCGCCAAATACGTTTGTCAATACCTTACGTTAAAAACTTTCTCGAATGTTAGTAATAGAGGTAGGATGTGTAGTTAATTAACGTTTTTCTACTGCCACATTTAAAACCCTTGCCATTTTTCTTTGTCATTTTTACCTTGTAAGAGTTCTCACGAAGTCATGTCTTTTGTAAGTTCTCATTTGCCTCCCTCAGTACCCTTTTCCATACTTCTCGTTCTCTTCTCCTTGTCCAGCAATTCGTTTGTAATCAAAACGTTTTTAAGACAGAAGTAAGCTATGAGCGAGGCAGTACTTATTTCCTTATGTATTTTAATTTTCTGGAAGTGTCCTATAGCCGAAAGCGTATTATTTGTGTAAAAGTTTGCGTGCATAATGCCCCCGACAGTGCGCTTCTTGACTCGCTATCCGCAATGTTAATGGTTTTACAATATATCGGCTGTTGTGGAGTATTGGACGCGCCGAAGATGTATTTAGCGAACATGAGAGTAATATCAGTGAGATAGGTAAACCGCCATCTCCTTTAATCCAAGGAACGAGACGCGACCGGCGTACACTCGGTAATCCTTACTCCCTGTTTATTCAAGCGATTATCGATTTTCGATCGACGTGTCGAGGCAGGAGAAAACGTTGGGCGATAATGTTCCGACGCTAATATCGTAAACGACAATTTAACCGCGTTTCGCTCAGCTCCAGCTCTTACTAACCCCCCAACCAACGTATCCGCCATCACTGCACGCGTGCACGCATTTTGTATCAGGGATATATATCTCCCATGACAGCATTACTAGAGACGTCACTTTTAAAGATTTATCAGTACAGACGCGAAATTCTCATGCATTTCGTGAGCAATTTTACAATCAGTCCGATTATCCGTAATTACCCCAACATTCTAGAATGCTTCACACAATTTTGAAACACCATAGTGTGTTGTACTGACTAGCCGGAACGGTAACACGAACGTAAACGGCAATGCTTAATTATTTCTCATATGTGTCTTGAAGGATATGTTCCCTTAGCGATCTTACTCAGAATTGCAACGAAAATTTCGCGAAGATAATTTAACACGAAAATTGAAAATCTTTTTGCATAAAAATCTTTTACGACGTCGTTTGAGTGAATATTTTACGAGCAGCTGCGGGAAATTTCGGTAGCAATTTGTATGTGTGTATTTGCATGATTCAAGCATATTCAAAAAAAATATGGTGAGGAATTTTTCATTAAATTTACGAGGGAATATCACTGACGTTGATATTTTTTTGAGAATGATGTACACATAGATTGCGATCCAACATGGGATGTGACGGGGTATACTTTTAATTGAATGAAACTGTCTTCGTGCTGGAACGAATGTCGTAAAAAATGGAAAGGAACAGAAGCAGAAGGGAAGGAAGGGAAAGATAGAGCCGTACTTATCTTTCGAAAGTAGGATTCTTAATGCCACAGGCGACCCGGAAATGCAGGTCGGATAACTTGCTTCGATTGCGTCGTAAAACGGGACTCGGTCTAGTTCAATTAACGGCGGCGGTTTGTTGGCCGGAGAACGGTTGATTGGACCAGGGAACTTGCGAACCGGCGAGCCGCTTTCGAGGATATCCACGATACTTTTAACGTCGTAAAGCACGAAGATTTCAACCTCCGCTGTCTTTCCGCCTCGTTTTTCTCTCACTCTGTCTTTTCGCAGCGCGACCGATCAAGATTATTTATTGAGGAAAGTAGTTTTTATTGTTTTGTAAGTTTGTTACTACACAGGATTAATCACATATATATTTTTTATACGATAAATCTGAATGTGTCGATCAGTGATTCGCAAGAAAGAAGTGTGTAGCTGACCGCGGGACTGTCTTCCTGTTTGGTTGGAAAAAAGAGATCGTGCGCTAAGGGAAAAAAGCGGGCAAAGCGCGTCGGCACGTAGCGCGGAGCTGGAAATCCCAAACGACTGTTAGGCGTGAGTCAAAATAAAATTTAAAAACCTTTTTCTATCACTCGAATATCCATAAAATTTAGATGACCACCTTTCATTAGTTCTGCAACCCTATACCATAAATATAACATAAGTTTATACTGATTGTAATTGTAGTACCTACTCAACGTCAAATTGAACAAAAATATACAAATTAGTTTAAGGACGGTCTTAATAAACGAATTAAGGTTTCTTACAGTTTTACTCGTTCGTATATCATCTTTCCAAACGTGGAAAATCAATGAGAGAAGAATAACTTTTTTGTTATTTCTCTTTTTGTTTATATTTATTTGCCATGGTGAGTTATACACTTATTCATGATATGATATACAATAATATTATTTTTTGAAATACTCGTATAAAAATGAATTTCATTCTCTCGTTTTTTAGTGAATTGGAATAAATAACGTCTGATGCTAAATGGTAAATAATATTGGTGTAATTTTTTTTAGAAAGATACATTTCAGAGAAAAATGTTGCATTAGAAAGTGTGAAGATGCGAGTGTACGTAAGCAGCGACGTTTATGACATATCGAAATACGATGTCGACAAACTGGCAATTCTCAAGAATCCACAGGATCCTGTCATGAGTAATATCACCTCGAGCCACTTGCATTCGGCAAAGTGACGTGCATAAGGTGAGTGCGATAGTTAACGCTACTGAAAATATGTCTTCCTGAATCGCAAATGCGCCCTCCCTTTTTGCGAAATCGTACACGTCAAAGCCATCGGAAAGGGATTCCGATACTCTTTGCCTTCGTTCCTGCTTCTAATAACTAACTCGTCCATTATTCATGACTCTCGAGTGGTGAAGTAGCGTGGCGCCCATTCGCTCTGTCTTCCTCGACGAGTGAATTACGATGTCGCGTGTTTTATTACAATTTTATTGACTTTTAAATTATTTGAATATCATTTAATATTGCATTAAAAAGGAAGCAATTTAATTTTTTTTCTTAATTTACTGTGTTCCAATCTAGATTAATTGGACCTCACTTCTTTGAAAAAGTTCTATTCAATAATCAGGTTATTTTGAGTAACGTCTATCAATGTTGATAAACACAGAAAAAAGAATTCAAAAAAGCATATGGTGTACATTATACTAAATCCGTATCGAAAAATGAAATTCCGAAGTGGGATCGGTGATTCTTGTCTGTAACTTGTGCATTACTCCTCGACATTTGACACCGGTAAAGAGCATTATCGACTAATCGTAATGTATGTAATGGCACTAGTCAGCAATTGGATAAGCGCCTTAGGCTAATGCGCTTACCACACACAGATTCCGCTTAACCGATTCTGTGGACGTCGCAGTGATAATATTACGCCGCGTGAGTTGGCCAAACAGGTGGCAAACCATCTATTCGACTTTGACGGTCACATCGACGGTAATAGATTCCTGAAAACTTTTTCAATTGTGTGCGTAACGTGCTGTCGAAAAGTTTAATTAGCTCATCTGCATTTTCGTTCCCGATGAATAAAAAGGAAAGAAAGGAAATGGAGATCGAACTAATAAATGAATAGAATCAATAACGTCCCGGAAGTTACTGCGATTAATTAAATTCGCGATGTGGAAATACAGACACAAGTACAAAAGCTTTTTGATTTGTCAGAATTTGGTTACGACTTGTAATGTTGTTCGGGGTAATTGTAAAAGATGCTAAAAGATTTTCGTGTCTACTTTATATTGAGTTTAAACGTTTGATTTACACTTTAAAGAACCAGAAGATTTTAACGAGTTTTAGAGTTTTTTCAAAGCATAATTTATATTACTTTACTTCCCTACGATTATTTATTATTCATAATTGATTTGTAGCAACATTCGTGTCGTGACTGTCAAATACATTGTTGAATAATTATTTAATAAAACATT
>JABFPT010001998.1:7640-21002 GCA_022817245.1 Nixonia krombeini
AATTTTTATCACCGACGACAACATTCATGTTTTGTTCTGAATAAAACTAACAATTTACAGTTTACGGATTATTGACACAGACAACGCTTTTTCTAAAATTTTTCGTCAAAATGATTAAAATTGAAACAAAATGAAATATTGGTTATATACAGTGCATATGAGTGAGTGAATTCAATAAATAAACAGTAGTAACAGTTTCTAATATTCAATACAACTCGTTCTACTGCAGAATTTTATGTTATGCGTGTGGTCATTACACAATTACACGAAATTTGTAAATACCACTTTGGCGTGTTAAGACACGATAGCAAGTCACAAACTTATCAGCAATTTATTTACTCACTTATTTTATAAACCTACTTTAAAGCAGATGCAGTTTGCGCTCAAGTATTACATTTCTTACAAGTTTGTTCTGTTCAATTTTAGGTAACGCGCTCTCGACACTTGCCTGAACAAAAAAAAGGCTTTAAAAAAACATGTATAACGTACGAAAAATGTGTCGTGTGACGAAATAGCAATTGTTGCTATACGAAAATTTGCTGTATTGTTTAGTATATTCAATAAAGCAAATTTTATGGAATAATGAAAAGGTTCATTTAAAATGCAAAATAAAACTGACGTTTCTTAAGAGTAAAACAGATTTTAACGATTCATCGATTGAATAAAAAGCGTAGCTTATTATCAGTCCAATAGTCTTCATAGATATTTAAATTAAGCCACTCCATCAGTTAAATTATTATTCACAATAACCCCTTGCGGCCCACTCTGAAACATTATTTCTCGGCTTTGTACGACATAGTTATACTTTCATCTCACTTGGCGAATAAAGAGGAAAGGACTGATGCTCTTGAAGCAGGGGTGAAGCTTTGGAAGTTGTTACCGATTATCTTCATCGGTCAAAGTCCTTTGCGTGACCACGTATTTGGCTTTGCAAACGCTAACTTCTAATCTTATCTGCCTCCCGCTATCCAGTAAAATGAATCTCTCGCAATAACTTCTTTACTACCCTTCGTCAAATCTGAATTATCCGAATATTTTCGATTAACTATTACATATTTGCGAGTTGATCGGAATATTTTCTAAATTATTATACTGCTTCAAATCGCGTTTTCCGACAATGTTTTCAATCTTTCGTTTAAATATTCTTGTTCGAATAAAAAAGAAATTAGGGAAAGATATATATATATATATAAGAAATATAAAAAGATATAATACAGCGTCGAGTAAGGAAATTTAAGAATACGTCAAAACGAAGTATCTACCTGAAAATCCTATTTGCAAATTAGTGAAAATCTTTTTATGCGCTTTATCAATTAAAAGCGTACTTTTCCGCTGTATAAAAATGTTCTCTCCCCTTACCAATCTCCGTTGAACTCTGAGCACGGCTCTTTTGTCTCAACATGCTACGATGTAACGCAACACGTTATTAGATTTTTATTTTTGTCAAGTCGTATCGAAGTACCTGCGTAGTCATCGCAATTTACTTTGTCTCTTTTCCGGAAAACGAGCACGGTTATCGATTCCCTTCATATTTACAACAGAATGTCATATGAATTTCCGTATCATCAAATTCCAAATATTCCCTAAATCCCGTCAACTTCGGAACTTCACTTTTCGCGTAACCGTCAATAATCCGTCTCTTGCTCTCTGTGCCGTTAACCGCGCAAATAAAAGCCACTCAATTTTCGTAACTAAGATCGTCTCTTCGAGTATCACGACTGGCGAATAGTTTGGTTTCCGCTGTTGAGAATGTACATTGATTATCGAACCAGCTGCGAGGAGCGTTGGCCACGTGTGCTTCAAACCACGACTATACCCGAAGACACTAATATACCCGACGAGCAGTTCCAGTCCAAAGGGGTGTAACGAGCGGCGTGCAAATGCGAATCGGATGCGATGAAGACGGAAAAGCGAGTGGCGGTAGAGGAATCGAAGTCGAGGTTGGCATGGCCATTTCCGAGGAAAGTAATCGCGACAATGTGTCCGGGTATCTCTCCAATAGCCGACTAAAAGTGTAAGAACAAAACGCGAGCAGCGGGTGGTGGAGCGCTGAGACAAAAGTAAAACGCGGGGATAAAGCATTATGAATAACGGGCACGGGAGCGAACAATCGCGGAAGACCGATAACCCGGCGCGTTTTTCCGCTTGACCTCGTCGAACAAAGCGCGACGGTGGCGCGGGGGGCGGGGAACGCCTTATTAGCGAAATGGGCTCGCTAAATAGAAGCAAAGTTGGAGGGCGGCGTTCCCGCTGGCGCATTGCGCGTCGAGACGTACGCATATCGGAGAACGCGTATCATTGTGCCGGATCTCATCACAAAGAGTAGCGATAGCATCGACACCGCGTCCCCCTGCGCCACAGCCGCCGCTGCTGCTGCTGCGTGTATCGGCGGTTCCTTCCTTCATTCGCCCGCTCCTCGTTCATTCATTCGAGCGCTCGTCCGCCGGCTCTCGCTCTCACCCCTCGCCGCCCGCCACCGCCGTGACGTCGTTCCCGGATTTCATAAGGCTCCCGAAAACACACCCTGACGCTGTGCGTGTGTGTCTCTTCGCTTCCATTTCGAGAAGATTAAAAAACACGCTCTATATATCTGCCTCGCTTGCCGGGCCTAATAACATTCGTTCCGATCAAAGTTCGGCGAGCTCGAAAAGGCAACGCGGACGCGAACGCTCCGAAGACGCGTGTGTATAATTACGCGTCATTTGAGCGTGTTATTTCGACGCTCGACAATGGAACAATGAAGTGCATCGGGCGCGGCGTGTTTGGGGAACGACGATGAAATGATATACACACATGTATCGCGCGGGAACCCGGCCAGTTAGCGCACCGGCAACTATTCATTTCGACGATTAAATCGGCTCTGTCAACGTCCGGACACCGCGCTCCCCGACACGTCCAAATTACCGATTTTTTATCGCCGTTTATCGCCGTTTATAGCCCTCCGTACGATCATATCTACTTTCCATCTAAGCATTCGCGCTTTGAGCAATCGCTGGCAAATAACCGTTGCCGTTCTCGCTTTCGACTTTTCTTTCATCTTCGTTGCCGGGGAAGGGGAACGTTCCAGATACGTTCTCCGGGTGAAACGGGATTAGCAACCGCGACCCCGGACGGAGTTGCGAGCGAGGTTCGATCGCGCATGAAAAATTTGACGGCTTGGTGTCGCTCAACGTCCAATAGACCTTTTTGACACGGAGATTGCCGTTGTCGAACTACAGACGAAGCTGCACGAATGGAACTGTTTCCCCCAAAAATGCATGTCCCGCGGATCAAAGCGCGAAAAAACTCCTTTGTGTTTTGCGAATATCATATTTGAATACACTTATTCCGTTGTCCCAATATATCCTTCTTAAACTTTCTCGTATATATCTCGCAAAGCATATTTTCATATATTTTCATAGATCGTATTAAATTATCTCGTTACGCCGATTACACCGTGGTATACCGAATGTAAAGATTTTGTAGACAGAGACACATTTATCGGCGAATATTAGCAACGGATGGATTTTTGTGCATACTTCGTTAAGCAACTATCTTTAAAAACGTTTCACCCGCAACGCGAGGCGCGCGCGCCCATTCGTATGTAAGCGTAGAGAAATGTACGGTTGTGTCAATCGCGCGCGTGTGTATGTGTGCGTATGTATATAGGTATAGAGCTGGGAGTAGAATAGCCGATAGCTAGCACTCGTTCTTTAGTCAAACCTCCGCCCCTTTTCAATCGAGACTTCAAACGGTGCAGCGCGGAATCATGATTGGAATGGCCGCTGCTAAGCAAGGGGCTCTGGCCCCGTTACTCCCTGTGTTCGCTCGACGCTCGCCCGAGTCTACCGGGGTGGCCAAGGGCGGTTCTCTGCCTCCGCCACCTCTTCCACTTTCCGACCCAACCTCCTACGTACCGCGACTCAACTCATGATGAAATTCCTCGCATTCAATCGCAGCACTGGCCACGGCTACGCTCCACACACACAACACACACACACACACACACGTACAGGAGCGCGCGCGCGCAATCTCGTACGTGTATAGTAGCATGTACAACAAACGCTACACGGCGCACGATGCTGCCGCTGAAATTTCGCAATCTTCAAGATCCTATTGCTCGCTGCGAGTTACATGCCGGTTGTTGGATGTTTACCGGAGATACCGCCGCTCTTCAGATTTCGGAAATCCATGTTTTATTGAGTCTGTGCAGGGTCGGGATTGAAGCTGGTTTTCGACCAGGCTCGCCAGACTTGTTTGATTTTCTTAGTGGGGTCATTTCGGCAAAGTAGATTCCAGAAGCTGTAGTGTCTATTTTTGGAACACTCGGAATTGTTCGGAAGAGTCTGAATCGCCGAATCGAGGGTTGAAGGCTCCCAAAAGGAGTCTACCTGTAATATGAATCTCGAACGTTACGATCGGGTTCGAGCAATGGAGTTTTCTTTTTTTTCTTTTCCGATGATCGAAATTTGAAAATTCTTTTCGCAACTGCGGATTTACGTGTCAATATGATATGAACGTGTCAATAGTTGACATTTTTTCGTTCTTAGCGGGAAAACATCCCGGTGAAGGATTTTATTGACGAAAGTTCGGTGTCAGTGCGATCCAGCTGTGGAAATAGTTGGGATATCACAGCCGAGGATGTTAATAAGGAAAACCAGCGAGTCTGCTCGGTTGCTAATGAATTGCCCTTTTAATCCTCGGCGTTTTGCTCTGCTCGACGACGCGAATCGCGATAAATGAAATTGTTTTCGCGAACAATGTAAAACGTAGACATTTCACCGGCAATATAACCGGCTTGAATTTCAAGAGAGTTTGATGTCGAGCTACTTCGCGATATTAACGTTATCGATTTATCTACCGATGAGAAATATACAGCGTGGTGTGGCGCTGCATAGCGAGCACGGCCATGTCAATAACGAAAGCATGGACGCGCGAACGCTATATCTCGTCGGCGGTGGCGACCGTCGCTGCATTCACGGGCGTCGCGCCGTTTCGCTCCGCCACCGTCCGCGGAATTCAAACGCGACCGGGCGAGATTGGAAAATTCGATCGGTTCCCCCTGCTCGTCGCGTTCTCTCCGCCACGACCGCTTTTCCCAATGGTCCACCACGACTCCGAATCTTCGGAGATCGGCAGTCGGAGAACTCGCCGACGCAGAAATAACGTCCGACCTTTCCGTCGGGATTCCGCTCTGTACAAAGGTAGCTGCTCGTATCCTCTCCGGCTCTCTCTCTCTCTCTCTCTCCTTCCTTCTCTGCCGCTGGTTCGAAATCGCGTAATCCCAGAGACAGCGGTGCCGGCTAAGGCATCGCTATCACGGATAGGTCTGTGCGATTCGCGGGGCACCGCTGTGCACAGCTCACGGCTACGTAACTAATTACTTGATCCGACCGTGAGCGACTTTGTAGGCGAAGGGCGCGCGCGCGCGCGTGTGTGTGCATGAGAATTGCCGGCTGACGCCGCCACCGCCGCCGCCGTCGCTGCTGCTGCTGACACCAAAGACTTCTCAATCGGAGCCACGGCGGTACTCGCCGGCTTGTAATACAACTTTCGCGGTCGCGTATCCACTTCCGCAGCGAATTATAACCGTGTAGTGGGAATTCCTCCCGATTATCACCCGCTAGATTTCCGACTCCGAAGCGGCCCGTGCCGTTCGATGACTCGCCGACATAAAGATGACTCGGCGGTGACGAACAAGTGGATGATTCGACATCGGCGACAAGTGGGAGGGAGCGTGTACACCGATACGCGAATGCAAAAGTGGCGCTCGGACATTGTTTGCCCGGCAAACACTCGGCAACGGTGAACGACTATTCTTCCGTGTAGACCGGGAACTGCCTGGCGGATCGAGTCCATGTACGTTTGTCTAATTAGTTAACGTAAAGTAACACTGGGAGGGGGATCCAGGAGAAGGATGATGAATACGGATCTCCCCATCTCTGTAAATGGCGGACAAGGAGGAGGAGGAGGGGATGGATGACTGCGTCGTTCGATGTTTGTCGAAGGTATTTGATGCGAAGGGACGAGTCGCGGGACGAGCAGGTTCCGCGCCGCACGGTCTTTGCTGACGCAGCGAAATCGCGCGCCCGCCTTTTGTAAACTCGTCGTAACGTGGGGCGCCGGCGATTAAAGACGATATCTTGCGGATTTAGCGCTACGGAGCACGTCACTTTTCACTTTCATTCCCCTGCACTACCCAACCTATCTCACTCGCGTACGGACCTGTATTCATTCACCGTGCCACCCATCGATATTAAGACCACTTCTAATCTGCCGCTGGCAAAGGGAACTGAACACCAGGGACCACGCGCGTACTCAATCTGACAGTTTTAATTGGAACGTCGTTACGTTTATTTTTCATTCGTTACTGCAAAAAGTGCACAGTGTTACGCGGAATAGATGGAAAAATTTAATTGTAGACATTGGCGCGTGTAATGGGAACCGGCAGATGCATCTGCAAAACCGCAATTACTATTTAAGAATCTATTTATTTTTGCTGTCAATGATGGTAGATTGTGCTTCTTCCCTCACAGTCATTATTTCTGTATTACCACAGTAATTACACGTGCAACTGTTAGCAGTAATCGTGTCTTTACAGGCACATCTTTCCTCTGCTATTACAGTTGGTCATTTTTACAATTACATTTTTATCACTGTGTCGTGAGAGAATATTTCATGTACACTTGGATATCGTGTATAATAAATGAAATATACCCATTTTATTAATACCGAGGAAGGTTGTTTTAAAAAACATCGCTTTGAAGTCACGACCGATAGAAACCGAGAGTATTTTTGACATAATGCATATAAACAATGCTTTGTTGTACACAAAGTGTAACATTTTGTACAGAACAAATGCATACCTGTTAACGACTGTGCGCTGTGGGAATTATTTTGTCTTTGTAGGTTACACAGATCTTTGATCCAGCGAATGTGCTTTGCACTTTTATCATACGAAAATAATTTCCCTTTCTTTACTGCTAGCTCTTCCTTATATAGAATACGAGAGACTTGTTAAATATACACGTATGTACGTGTGTGTGTATGAATATATCTGTACACACAAAGTGAAAGTCCAAAATTTGGAATTTGTCAGTCGCAACTCCTATCTACATCTAGCGATGATTTTACGTCTACTGAATAAAATACGCGATACGATTGTGCAGATTTGTTCACAAACCGTCTCTTAATAGTTTTTAAGCTTACGCGTTATCGCCGCTATTTGTAGCAATCTTTTTCAAGAGCGTGGTGCAACAAAAATTTGGGTCGTTCTCATTTTCGTTTCGCGAATCACGCCGCAGTCATAAATTTGGTTGAAGGTCAGAAAAAGGGTTGAAACTCGGTGAAAGGAACGCATCTAGGTCTCCTACCTAATAGCGTCCTCGACTCTGAAAGAAGCGGCAGAGAGCATCTACTTCCCAGCCCATTTCATAACTGCGTTGTCCCTGCGGCAAATTAATTATTAACGCGAAACCGTATCCTTGCTGCCGATTGTTGATCTACGGTTGGGACATTTGCGGGGCAGAAGCCATCGGGGAACGAATACGGGGAACACCTTAAACCCGGGAGGAAAGAGATAAAAATAAATCCGCTTTGGGAAGACTTCGAAAGGTAGGCATGGGTAGGTATGGGTAGGTATAGAAAGGCGGGCGGATTGGCGAGCGGGGCGAACGGTGTCGAGGGGTTATTCTTAATATTTGTAAGGTTTTCATCTCGGCAAGACAGACGGTCCTGATCGCGGTGGAGCGTTGCCGGGGGTTCGCCCTAATATTACCGAAACACGAAAATCCCGGGTTCGGGACTCAATCCAGGTTTAGCAGCGAACGACGGAAATCGCGGATCATCTTGAATATTCCACGATGCTGGACAGGCGTCTGTATTCCTCCCCTTTCTCTCTCTGCCACTCTTTCTCACTCTCATTCCCCGACCATTCTCCATTGTATCGTCGCCTTTATGAGAAAAAAATGCGGCGCACGTTCCGGACGGTCGTAACGAGGGCGTTTTCAAACGGCTTGACAAATAAACAGAGCGTCGCGAATCGATAACCAAATCCATTTATTCGTCGTCACAAACAATTGAACAGGAGTAATTCCATTCTGCGGTTTGGCTTTCGCGCCCAGTGGCTCAAACGGACAGCGTATGGCGCCGCGCGAACTTTATAAACCGCAAATCGTATTTTCCCGTTCGCGCACGGTCAAAGGTCGCATTTTTCGCGTTATTTCAACGGCAAGCATTTAACGCCGCCGCCCGTGAAAAGACAGACGATTCGAGATAATCGTTCGTTGGCTTGTCCGTTGGAGTACTTTTTGACTTTTTAAGAACTTTCTGCTACGTTCGGGAAGTTCCGGGAACTTCTGGAAACAGTCGCGCAGGCGACGGCGACTTATTTTTTGCTGTTGTTATTATTTCGCTGCTGCAGCATTTTTCTTATCCCGTCCTCGGCTCATTTTTCCTTTTCGCGTGCGTTCACTGGACCGACATATTACGGCATCCAGTGCAATTTCGTGATAACTGCATGCGATGGCCGAGGCCGGAGAAATTGTAATTTTCTTCGAATATTTCGCAATCGCGTATTGCCTCGGAACAGCTCTCTCATCCACTTTGCAAGGTTTCCCATTCTATCCAATCTCACCGCGCTATATCGGTTTCCCATACTCGATCTTATTTTTTGATCTACGCTCTAATCAATTTAAGACCGTCGGCGTCGGCGCTCGCTAAGAAAGGTTACTCGACGAAGTATTTTCATCATCCGCCTTTGCTCACGATCGAAAATGCAATTACGATTTTTCCTGCGTTGTTGTGAAAAAGGGGGATATCCTTTTTGCACTTTTTACCGCGAAACAGTGTCGAGGGATGTCCGCACGTGAGAAAAGAAGAAATATTTTTTAAAAGATTTCCAATTTTCCCAGTCGGTGAAAAACATCCCACTCGAATTGTCGATGCAACAATCGGTGTTAGAATTCCGCGAAAATGGCGAGGAATTTCAGCGAATTTCGAAATTCGTACATACAAGCATACGAAAAGCGGAGCAGCATAGCGGGAGGAGTCGCAGCAACGCGTCGTTTCAATTCATATCGATGAGTAGTCCCGGCGATGCGGCCGATTCGTCGCGTTATCAGTGCGAATCCCGCAGGTTGGTAGGTTCGTGGTAGTTTCGTTGGGAGGGCCAAGAAAGCCGCTACTATCTGGCATCTTGTATAATAAAAGCCGGGGACAGGCTTTGTGTACGCGGCGTGCGGGGGCTGGGGGCATCCGAGAGAGAGGGGAGGAGGAGGTGGAGGAGGAGGAGGAGTGAGTACGAGAGGATTGGATCGAGTCGGAGGAAGAAGAGCCGGGCGCGCGCGGCAACCGGGGGCGGAGGTGAGGAGGGGGAGGGTGGTCGGAGGACAAGAGCGGCGGCAGTATGGATGGAGCTGCTCCGTTCCAATATACTAAGAGTGGATACGAGAGAGCCCACAGCCAACGGCTAGTCCCCCGCTGCTTCGGCATCGGCGCGCCGTTCTCCTGCCATTGCTCCTGCTCCGCCATTGTGCCCAGCAGCTCATTTATTTATGTCTCTGAAACTTTTAATCTGATGAGATGCCTGGCTGGCTGGTTGCCTGCCCGCGCCAGTCTGGCCTCACCTTGCTCGCCCCTTATGCGCGCGAGGTGTTCGACTTATTCCGCTTTTTATCGGACCTCATCCCCGACCCCTCGCGCCGCCAGGAGTGCATGCTCTTGCAACTCATTTACATCCGATGCTCGATTGCACCGCTCCGCGTCCAGCGCCTCTCACGTTTTCCCCTGCAAACATTCTCCCCGTCCATTCCATCTGGCATTTCCTCCCCCTTCCCTCGACGATCCTCGGCTCGTCGCCACTGCCGTGGTACGTTATTACCGAAAACGAACCACCCTGAAATGACACTGTACTCGTTTCTCGCTTGTGCCCGTGGAACGTGGCGAGATTCGCGGCGGTGGCCGGAAGGCAACGGCGCGGCGGACTCGCGGAGGACAGAGTTCGCGGCGGCCGAGTTGCCAACTATGCGAGAGAAGTTGGGAAAGTTGGCGGTGGCCGGCATAGCTCGTTAATAAGTCTTTGATTCGCGAGGGCCGGGTTGTCGGCGACGTTCCGCTCCGAACGGACGCACGTCGCGGAACTACGCTTCCCGAATGCACCGCGCTCGTAATTATATCGGATTACAATGCGGCCGAGGACAAATGAGCAGCCACTTACGGCGAAACCCGAGGCACGTGAACGCAATACAGAAGCAGGAAGGCGAGGACAGTATTAACACGAACGCTATTCACCGCTGGTGAATGGCCGCTCGCCCGCGGTGATGCCGCTTCCGGCCGCCGCCACCGACGCCACCGCCGACGCCGCCATGGACCGCGAAAGGATGCGAGAAGTCGGCGATAATTATCCGCGTCACGGAGCGCATTATCGCCGAGACCCCGAACAACGCTCGGAAACTTCGTTCCGGATTAACGGCGAGGCGCGGAGGACAGTTGGTAACGAGGCAGCGACTTTCTGCAAGCCACGCCGGATGGGGAGTAAGAAATGGCCGGGACGCCGACGGAAGCCGGGACGCTGAAAGGAACAACTGGCGGGGGGGAGTAGCGTGATGGGGTGGGAGGGAGGGGGACGCGGATTGAAAAACGCAGGGTTGAAAGCTCGATTATTTCCCGCTCCTTGCCGTTCTTGCTTAATCAGCGAATCGGGACGAGTTGGCGGGGACGTCGCCGCCGACGAGGCACTATTGGGGAGGGAAGGGGAGGGGATTAATTATATCGGAAAGTCGTCAAAGTTCGCGGTGGTTAATTCGAGGAAGAAACAAAGGCGACCGAGTGGAAAGCGAGGAAGGCGCGACTTAACGAGCGAAGACGCGATGAAGGTCGGGCACGAAAAGCGGGCATTGAGGCTTGCGCTTGATATAAAGGGCCGTGGTCAATTATGAACACGCACACGGTCGATGCGTAACGCCACGAGAGACGCAATTTCGTTCATTACGCGCGAATGGAGCGAACGGGGGAGGGAGGAGAGCGGGCTTAGAGAGACGGGGCTGCGGCGTCACTCGAGCGAACCCTTTATGTCCCCACCATAATGCGAGGCCGAGAGCCGCGGCCCATTTAAAGCTCGCAATTAGCATTTAAAATATAAACTTTTAAAGCAGAAACAAAATGAAGCGTCGAATGAAAAGGCCTTTTAGATTGGCTAAATGCCTTTCAGCCCGGCGCACCCTTTCGCTCCTCCAGCGATCTAAATGGAGCTCGCCCCTGATTGACCGCCGAGGAGGCTTTCTGCGGTAAATGTCTGCAGTTCTTCCTCCGCGTGCGCCACAGAAACCCGGCCATTCATCCGGGGGTCAGAAGAATTTAAAACTTCGCATCGCGGATTTATCTCGCCATCGCGGCCTCGTCGGCCACCGCCTTCGTCTCGTCCTGTACTTTTCATCAGGAGTCGGGAAAAAAGAAACGGGGGGAGGAAAGGCGAGTGGGCGGACGGTCGGACTGCCGGATGAAAAAGCTCTGTTCCATTCGCACTCCGGCATTTAGACCCGTAAACGCGTGGCGCTTGACTGCTCCGGGGATTCGCATTGACTGACCACTCGGCGCTTTTTCAAATGATCTCCGCGCTGCAGGGCCGTGCTTTTTCCTCGCCACGCGGATTGCCTCGCTCCTTTTTTTCTCTACCATCTTGGCTCCATCTGCTCACCCGCGAAGCGCGCGTTTGTTTCTGCTTATACGAGCGTCGATTACCCGACAGCCCTTTCCCTTTATCTCCAAAATTTCTTTTCTTGCCGTGGCGAAAATACCGTACTGAAGGAGGGTAGGTTACACGGGCTCGAATGCGCCGCGCACTGCGGAAGGACGAGGCTAGAAAATTGGAGAATTCGGTGGAGCGATAAGATCCGGCGTATCTATGCGATACGCTCGACTGCAATTGCCAACCTATTATATATTCGGTTATTTTTCGTCTGCGAGATATCGTCGATGAATACTTTTAAGCAGAATATATCTGCGGTAGACATTGAATAAATTAAAACAAAAGACACGCTGCGAGTTCGAAATACGAATAACGCGAAGGATCGCGTAATGATGAAAGACGTATTTATATTTTCACAAGTATTACGCCCGGACGGGGTACGAGAAACTGGTGAATAATCTTTCCACATTATCGGCGTTTGTACAAGTTTACCACTAATGAGCGAATCATTAATGCCGGTAATCGGATGATCAACGAGAGTTATTGAAGTAGTCCAGTGCTGTGTGGAAAGTTAACGCGTCTTCTACCGCATGCGAGTTCCCCTAAACGAGTGTTCGCAATTGCGTAGGATCACGTGCAGAGTGTGTTCGGCGGATCGGATCACCTCTCGTGGTAGTACTTGTGCGCACCCAGATCGCAATCTGGAGAAGCACGTCCCGAAATGCCCTCGTCGTCGCCGTTCATCGTACTCGGCGGCGAGTAATTGCTGCGGTCGTGTGCGTCCCTGAAAGCCCCGGCTAACTGGCATCGTCAGCGGCAAAGGAGGGATTCGCAGGGCCGCGCCGGCGACGCACCTTGGCATCCGACGTCGCCGTGAGTCCCCACTGCTGCTGGGATTCGCCTCGTGGGCGCGTTGAAAGGGGGCGCAGGCGGAAGACTACTACCACTACCACCGCCACTACTGGTGCCGCGCGTTAATAATTTGCACTCGGCCGAGTCCATTGTCAGTGGCAGACGCACGCGACCGTTCCAATTACGGCGCTCCGATGTCGACAGCGTCCGCCGCCGCCGTTGCTCCCTTGCTCGCTTTTTCCGCCCCGCGTCCCTTCCGCTCTCACGATACCGCCGGCCCTGAATACGCCCGCGTACCCTTTTCACCGAGGATTTTAATTACAATCGCAATTATCCCTCAAGAAAGTGTTGCCTGAATGCGGCGAACTAACAATCCGTTCCGAGATGCCGCGACGAATTCTCCAAGAACCAACCGCGGAATCGGATCTGCAATTCCGCGCGGACTCGAGGACACTTTGCCCTCTTTTTTACTTTTTCCAAAGTTGAGAAAACGCGTCTTCGCTAACGAGACGCCGCACAGGAGACGAGCGCGCGCACTTAATAACGTCGTTGATACGCGTCTCCAAGAGCTCGCCAGACGGTGATTCGCGTAACGATGTCGACGTGTGTGCACGCGTCGGAGCTGCCTCCGAATCGATCGGCAGTTTTTTCCGGGGAGCCGGTCCCGCAGCGGGCCGCCACGCACGCGATTCATTGACAAACGCACGACGCCGCATCGTCACCGGCGTTCAAAACCCGGCCACCGAGGCTCACTCATTCCCGCTCGCCTCACTTCACCCACGGCCCACCGAGCCGCCATCGCCGCGCGAAACGCCGCCGTCGCGCACGCACGGCACGCGGGCCAC
>JABFPT010002000.1:9254-20977 GCA_022817245.1 Nixonia krombeini
TATCATTCATTCTTCGTGTTTATGTCATCCCTGCGAATCGGAGACATGGCTCATTTTGAATTATGCAAGACGTTTCTAATGCAAGTACAACACAAAATTCACGGAACAAATTTTAAGAAAGTATCACTTTTTCCATTTACATCGACGAGCCTTCGTACTTTTATGCATTTCATATATTATTGTATTTCGCAAAAAGAATTGTTACTAAACAACAAACTGGTGTATCTAATTATATTTAGTTCCTTCGGTTAACGTATTTCGTGATAAATATTATTTTTACGAACGAAGAAGGAATATAATAAATTGGTCTTTTCAACCTATGCTGGGAAATCCGCATTTAACAGAAAACGTAATTAGACAATTGAATTCTCAATTAAACTTTTTGATTGATTTTACAATATATACGTATATACCAATTATTTAATACACAATATTGAAAACGCGCGTTGCGTCACTGAATTTCACTTCACAATTGAATATTTCGTGTTCTTCAGAACTTTCGTGAAATATATCTTTTTCATTGTTATCGCTCAAAACGGAAGGCAAACGAAATGTAAAGAAAAAATAAATGCTGCAATTAAAAAATTAATATTTCCCGTTACAGGTTATGCCGTTATTGACGAAAGGCAAACTCTCCAGTTGCTCAACTTTTAATGGTTATCGTAAAAGTACAAAGCAGTCGAAAGTCTTCGCAACAGATGATAATAAAGTATCTTTGATGATTTAATCAAACTAATGAAAACTAAGTGAAATGGATCACAAAAACTTACGGTAGTGAAAAATCATAAAAGTTTGTTTCGTTACTTTCTTGCTTTGTACAAAAGTAGCTTGTTTTGTCAATAATACCCGACTGAATTGGCAGGGAATTTTCTTAATTATGGGGCTGAATAGACGAAATAAGTAATGTTCGCATGCGACATTTACGTAAGTCACGCGATCGGACTGTTCTTCCCATCGGCTACGAAAATAAGAGTAACATATCGCGTGGCTCGACAACGTCCCGGGCAATGATTACATGTGTGGGTAAGAAAGGAACGTTTGTCATTCAGCTCCGTCGGCGGCGAACGAGAGATTCGAGCTGGAAACGAGGTTGCGAAACCAGCTCTTACGAAGCGGTACGTAATAGCATTGAGATACAAACGCGAACGATCTGTAAATCATTAATATATTGATTGTGTAATCCACCCACCGTGTAATTTAATTACTGTGGGTTAATTATTGCAGTAGTTAATTAGCTAATTCTCACCACTGCATTTCTCGATTATCAGATGATTCTGTTTAAGTGTAATTGTAGAAATAATAATTGTTGAACATTGATGATATTCACGTGAATGGATAAATCCATTTGATAATTTGATCATATTATACAATGCTTGAGCAAACCTTCAAAATATCCTTTACAAATTAGCGTATAATAAATTCATAAGTAGTTCACAGACTATTAAACAAAATCGATTACTTTTATTACATAGAGGCAATGAAAATTGTTTACTCATTTCGTGATATCTGACAAATATGTACATTACACTTTAAAGTTTATGAATACAAAAATTTTAAGACGTCTAAATTACTTCACGACCGTTTCCAAAACTTCGTACGTAATAAGTCACTCTTCTTTTGACACAACATATACATGTTCTTATTCTCATCACCTTTAAACTAATAATACTACTATAAGTGCTTGAGAATTTTCAAAACATCTTATATGTTATTTTGACATTATATCAATTTCTTTAATTCAGTTATTTAGTACATCATTAAAAATAGTAGTATGACAACCCGGCGATACTCCAACATGCACGAAATTATTCGGTAAAAGTCGAGCCCGCAAGATTGAATGTCGATAAAGAAGCAATTTTAGATCCGCTTCTACTTAAGACTATTGAGCTTAATCGATTACAATCTGCCGCACGAAACGTTGATTACGACTACTGCTTCCCGGAACTTTGATCACATCTCTTTGTGTAATGATAAACATTCAATTCAAACGCGTTGGAATTTCTCGCTATTAATTTGCAATTGGCTTGTAACATTTGATAACATATCAATAAATTTAAATAATATTGTTAGTCATCTAAATAATGTTATTAATATATATAGGTATATAAAACTGTTGGTTTTTGAAACGTTAATTCAATCCACTTTCAGTTATCAAAGAATACACTTGGGTAAATACTGTACAAGCTAATTATATTCATACAAAAGTGTTAATATTATGTCAAATTTATTACTTATTAATAAGAATTGTTGACTTTACTTTTCAACACTTGGGAGAGAAATTGCAAATAACGTCTCATTATTCGTTGCACCCTATAAGGTATATGATTGTACTGTAATTATGTGTTTTTCATTCAAACAGAAGCGTTTGCTTTCTCAAAATAATACGGTTACCAAATATTTACAAAACATTTTCTACTATGCTGCAGTATTATTATCCATTGGATATACGAAAGGCATACCTAATCAATACCTAATAACTTATATTTGTTAATGTATCAAATACGGAATAATTTAGTTAATCTTGACAATCCTAGTTTACTGTGAAACTTTTTAATTGTCACGTACAGTTAAATAACATTAATGTTATACACTGCTACTAGTTAAAACCATGCTATTAAGTAAGTCAATTTTTGATAAACTGCTTTCAATTGCTAATGAATTTCCAATTGCGACGTTCATGCATGTTTCAACAGAGATTGATAATTGGCACAATATAAATATTACTTCACATGTTCTATATATGCCACTTAAGATATTCACAGGATATTGAACCGACCTGCACTTGTGGATTTTCGTCAAGTGTTTGGGATAAGCGTTGGATATGTCCAGGATTTTGGAACACTCTGTGATAATGCTTATGGCGGATTTAACGCGATATTTGCAGCGTGACAAGCGTAGGAAGATATTTCGTGTAGACTCTTCAAGAAATTTTATTAATACACGAAAAACTTAATTTAACATACGTACGTTTCCTAAGTAAAAATACTCTATGAAACTGTTTACAGGCATATGAAACGGAGGAAGTAGAAGCATCACGAGGCCAGTGGAGGAATTGCAGTCAGACGAAACTCGAAATTGTAGAGTGGAACATGTTATCTCAAAATTCTAGCTTAGTGTACCCATTTTTCAACCCAGGAGGATTGAAAAATATCAAATTATTGTTACCACGCTCATCTTTCACTGCAACGAGATCCTCAGCATGAAACTGAACACCGTTGTTGTATCGACGAGAATGTAATGCTCGGATCGTACAAATGGACTAATCTACGATGCATTTTCGCACTCCACGTCCTGAAAATCCGTCGTCAAGCTACCAGGGCGATAATACACATTAGCCGTGCAGGGTGGATAATTGCGTAAAATCCCTAATTATATCCAGACTGAAGCGTTAGACTATTTGTTCCGTCCCTTGCCGAGTAGTCGTCGGCCCTAAATTGTCTTTCACCCGATGTCGCGAGGCAGGAAGGATAGCTTTAATGCATGCAAATGTCGGCATTGCAGAAGTAGTATTCGTGCCGTATCTTCGCCATCTTCCTTTATTCAGTGCAGGCGGCTCACCGTTGCGAACACCCAAGAACCTTCCGTAGTAAGGTGGATCGCGTAATTTACTGATTACCCTTAATTGAAGACGGTGACTTAACGCTGCACTTCCACCCTATCTTGTTTCCCAATCTCCCACTCGTACGCCCCAACTTGCAATAAGCGAATCCAGCTACGTTGGCAGAAACGTGCGTTCGACTACGACATGTACATTCGGAAGTTTCGCTCGATACACGCTACCTGACCTGAACTTGACTGGAAATCAGTAGGTGCCAATAATGATGTGGTTAACGTTGGCGTAACATGCTGCTTCGCCGGCTATGCTTTTTACGCTTCGCCGGTATTGATTACTGTGGCAAAGATGGGCGGTCGCGTTTCGTGGCCAAATGTTGTTAATTTTAACTCCGCAAAAAGTTAGGAACATTAAAGGTATTAGCTAATAACGTTTGGTACATTTAACTTTCTTCGCATGTTATGAAGCTAGGGAAAATGATTTTCTGTTCGGGACAAACTAATGCAATTAGCTATAATTTACAACTATTTTTTTCGTTTTACAACGTACGTTGCTCTCCTTTCCTTTTTCCTTTTCTTGTAGTGCCAACAAAATTTGTCAGCGTAAGAATTTATTTGGATATCAAATATAGCAAACAATAAATAAATAAATTGTACGAAACGTGATTTGGACGTAGTTAAAAAGTGTCTCTCACGAGTTATGTGCTACTCAATAATTTTAGTCGGTTATGAATTTACCGCAAATGATCGTATTTATTTAACAATTAATTCTCATTCACGACTTTGCTCATTCGAAAGCGGGTCACATTTTAAATGCAAATTTAATTTATTCCCGAGTATTACAGCAGACGTAATCGCAAACGCTTTTGCAAACGTGCGGATCATTTGTCAATAGCAGGACAAAAAGTACGAATGCGTTCATCGTTTCCGCCGCGTACATTTTGCTCGTTACAATGTTAATTACAAGTCACAATAAAAACAAACGAGAAGAGTCGAGTCAGTTGGAAATTCGCTCACAAATGACTTATTTGCAAACAAGTTCAGCAGTAATTTACATTTATTAATCTTAGTAACGACAAATCATATTTTACAGGTTGTGCGACATTATGGAACGAAAGAAATATAAAATTCTCTTTTGTACACGTAACTTGCGTCCGCCATGTTTTACCCAACCCGCGATAAGACGTAGGGTAATTCTGGGAAACCCGTTACGAGAATTGGAAGTGCGCAAAATCGGTTGTACGTAGTTTAGCGAGAGATTGGCAAGAAGGGCAGCCTTTACAACGACCGGAGACAGGAGCTGAATGTCTAAATGAAGAGAGAAAAGAATGGATACTGTGGGCAGGAAGATTAAAAGGAAAATTTGCTTGGCGGTGTTGAATGGAAAGGCGGCCGAATATAGGATGGAAGGCACGGCGAGGCCAGGAGGCTGATATTTGCTCATCGTCGATTCATCAACCGTGCTGCTCGGGCCTGTGATCGGACGAGCTGAATCGCGACGTGCCATTTCATTGTTCATTGTCATCAACAATGCTGGCGCGAGTCGTGGCGTACGGTCAACAGTAGGAAGGAAATGCGCGTCGCCTTTGTGTTCCTGAGAGTTCCGGGAAAAATGGGCGGATATGAAAAAAGTGGTCCGTCTCAGAAAAAGCAGCGAATCGCAATTCGGACGAATTATCCCCGTTAAAATATTCGCTTGACGATAATAAAAGAGTAATTACATATTTACCTAGGAACGGCGTTTTCAATTTCCCGATATGTACCCGCGACAATGGCGCAATTCGCCAACTCGTATCTCGCCGTTTTACGGGGATACCTTTCCGCGCATTAATTCACGAATCGGCGAAAAATAGCCGAGCCGGCACAATGGTATCGCTGTTATCTTGGCGCGCAGATCGCAGTGATTACTCCGGACGCGACACATCGGCCCGATGCAAATGCGAGAAAACACGCGGGAACAAAACACGGTGGCTCGGCGCAGTCGGGCGTTATCACCGTCTAACAAATTGCAATTAAATGTAGTTGAAGCGCCATTCCCCGCCGACTGACATAAGTAATTTATGAATGATCGTTCCGCGGCGTAACGCGCGTCCATTCGTGGGCAAAACGGTCGTTCGTAGATGCGTTATAAGCGCGACGCTGAAACGACTATAACGAGGGAATGTAACTGCTTTTGATGTAGAATGACTCTTGTTGCGAAAAGGGAAATTGTCTTTAATTCCGCTTTGCGCAACTTTTCAAGGGATTTCCCGAAGCGCATTTCGAAATTGTGCGAAAATTCTGTTCGTTAGATGGGAATGAATATCAATCAATAGCTTTTTATTTCAAATACACTCGTTTCAGACCTAATACTGCATTTTATCGTGAATTCCGTAAAGATCCTCTTAACTCGAGTGAAATGTAGTATTTGCATTGAAACAGAAACACTTCTCCATTTTTCATGTCAATTCCCTTTTTACAAAAATTATTTCCAACTAATGTTAAATCGTATAAAAATCGTGATCTAAAAGCTCCTAACAAAATGATTTCTGTATTCATATTTTCTGCGAAACGTCCATTCGACGCAATAGAATTTCCTCGAAATTCTCAACATACAAAAATGCTGCCCTCCCAATTATTAATTAACTGCGCAAGTCTGTTTTCACGAAGTTAGTTACAGAAAGTTTGGAACTTATGGATTACGTACACACAAGCCGAATGAGGGTAACTCGAAAAGAATATTGTTTAAATGCGAGAAAGTTCAATCGCGAAAATTAAACATCCAACAACAGAGCCTGAGAAGTTTCGAATGAGCCACGCGATGTCTTGATAGAACCGTAAAGGTGGAAAAGCTCGAAAGCTCATTGTTCACGTAGCGGCAAAGTTCATCCGGGCTTCGTTGCTCTCGCTAGTGAAGCGCGGAACATCGCTCGAGGTCGAACGGAAAGTAACTTATTTCACCACGACTCGGGCCGAAGGAGAATCGAGGGGAGGCAGCCTTTTCTACCGTCTAGTCCCGTAAATATTATTGAATAATGTCGCGTTGTTTGCGCCTTTGTACGACACGGCACGTCTTTGTCGCGCTAAATGTGATATTCGCAATCGGGAAAAACATAAATATTTGACTACCACCGACACGGTACACAATGAATTAAAGAGCCGCGATCGATGCAGCGGTGGAACGACATTTCTGACAAACTTGCCAATCCGGTGAAAAGAATTTATCTTGATTCGATTTCCCGCCAATCTTGGCCAATTTGCGTTTCCATCATTTGGCCGTCACCCCTCGCGTGTGAAAAAAGATTGGCCCCCTTTTTGATAAAACACTTTCGAATGATTTCGCGCGTCATCGAACGTTTGTCAATATCTTTTTTTCAAAGCTGCTCCGTAATGCCGCGGTAACGATGATTAACGACAGCAGCTGCTGTTGTAAATACATATTCACATGCAAGCTGTGATAGCATCGTTAATAATGAAAGCAATTACAGCGGCAGCTAGGCTAGGTGACACGGAAGACAACGGCGGCAATTCGACGCGCAACTCCGCTTCCGAATAGCAACGGTCGCAATGCAGGTAATTTTCAGTTAATTAGGAACCAAGCTAAGAGTGTAAACTGATGCTTTGTATGTAACGTGACTGAGCGAGCTAACGTAAAGACTGTACAGTGGTCACTTTACGAACCGTGTTTCACTTAATGTCGTCGATTCGAGCCCTTTGGCAGACATGCTCTTAACGTTGCGGCAACGTCACTTTGCCCCTTGCGAGCGTAGCGATGAACAAGGTTAAGGGGAGGAATAAGGGAGGGAATAATGGAAGGGAGGATGAAACAAAGTAAATGTCTGATTTTATACCGTTCGGAACAAACATACGCTAAACTACCGTTTCCCCTCGTCTGATTAAGTCTCATTTGCATCCCTCTGGAAATTCGCGGGCAGCGCCGCGCGCGAGCAAAGAACCACGTATTCCATTACGGAGTTCGCGACGCTGCGCCAGTCGGCTTTCTTCTGAATAGAAGAAAGTTCTATTTTTTGCGATACGTGCGTCACATTCAAACGACGCGGCACTGCCAAAGCGAGGTGAGCAACGCCTTAACGAACTTATTACACTCTCGTTAAGCTGGTTCTCGCACGTGCACAAGCAACGGCCATCGCACGAACGACACCCCGACTCTTCCGCTTCTCGAGCTTGCGATTTTTTGCGCGGATTCGACGTTGTCGGCGTTTAATGCAATGAGATTACAAAGGATAATGTCTGCTTGAAAGTGCGTATGAGAAACGTGATAACTGGCGCCAGACTACTCTATAGCTCCTGCTCATTTGCTTGTGATACTGCTGTACAAGACACCGGATGCAAAGAGAATATTTTCTTAAAAGATAAAAAATATTAAACGTACGTTTAATTTGAAAATATGGATATTAATTGAGGGCATGAATGTATGAGTATCTGAATTTCGGTTTTGTTTTTATGAATTTGTTATTCGCACTATCATACTATCATATTTTAGTTTCTTTCTTGTTTGCAGTTGCTTCTACCTTCATGTCATTGGTTTTCCTTGGCGGTGCAACATTAACTCATAAAACCCAACGACGTCATTTAAATAAGGTTCAAGATTAAAATTGTTGACTGATATTGAAGTTGAAACGTCATGCTCACCTTTATTATTGAGGATTTTTAAAAAGAAGTTTACGTCAGAATGAGTCTACTAATATTCGATAAGCACGAATGAGACATTAATGTACTTTAATTAGAAAAAAGAAGGAGAAGTACGCCCTATTCATTTGTCGTTTTATCAAGCCATAGTATGCCCCTTTAATTATTCAAAGATCTTTGGGAATTAACCACCTGGGAACTAATTAACTGCCTGCACATTTGCGTTCGAGTGATGGGAGGTGAGTTTCTCGATTTTTCACTTTCTTGGACGTGGGAAAAGTAGATCGCTTAAATCACCTTGACTTAGGATACTCGGGTTATCGAGGGGAATGAATTGTAACGAAAGGTCGTTAGACAATCGATATCTATTCTAGAATAGATGACAGTAACTTGATAACAGAATATGCATGTTCAAAGATAAAACATCGCGCTAAAAGTAAAAGAGGATTGAATATGGAAGCACGTATATTGTAAAAGATAAATTTACTCATTATTTATAAATGTTTAATAACTTTTGCGGTGAATGTGATAATGTGTAGATAGCAAGTATAAATAATTTTCCATCAGTAATAGTGAAACATATTTTACCATTTTAAAAGCTAGCACGTTTAGTATAATGTAACATCCACAATTTTCGTAATGTAATTCATTACATTAAATTTGCAAGAAAGGTCAACTGAGTTTAATAACCATTTCATGTTTAAAATCATGTCTTTTATACAAGTGATGATGTTTTATGGATGGAGAACGGATAACAGAAGAAGCAGTTAGATTTCGAAAATATTGCTCATTTCATGTTGAGAAGTAATAAATACCAGTATTAGACGTCAATTTTATTGAATCATTACGTTTTAACATGTCAGTACGGGAGGTAAGAAACCGATGAATAAAGAAACTTTGATGGAATATTTAATAATTACTGCATAAAGTTAATGCTGTAAAGAAGTGTAGTCCCATTATTTGTTTGTAATTTTATATTAACTGTACAGATACATAATGCTGATGATAAAATGTGGACATAATGCTGGAAATATGCTAAATTGTGGACATACAACGACACCCTTTACAAAAAGTCAAATGCGTCACAGTCAGTTTTATGGTTTGTTGACCGTCACCAAAATCAAAAATGCAAGTTCACGGTACATTACACTCAACAGCCATGTTTGTCTTTTCAATTCACGCGAGCCCAGTAAATGTAATATATTATTGTTTACTCTTGAAAACTGTTTATAAATAATGCCGTGTTATGGAATATGGTAATTTGAATGATATGATGCAAATGAAATTTATAACGGATTCCTCATTCCATACATCCCTTTTTGGTCGTCTCGTGCTTTATCGTTTGGCTCCCGTTGAGCTCACTAAGCTCCACAGATAACGTTCCCTTGCATAGCCCGTACATTGTTCTAGGAGTTTAAACAGATTACGTTGGAACGCTGTTTAAACGTAAATTGCTGGTTTTAAACTAGTATGGATACGCGACAAGGAAACCGTGGTAGTTTTTACTAGCTGTGAAAGTGAACTATGCGTGGCAAGGTGTTTGGCGACACCCGTGAGAATTGCGCGAATGTGTCCCGCGACTCTTAATAATACTATCGAATTTAATTTTCATTCCTTTCCCCTGGATTATATTGCTCATTAAGCGTTTACTACCGATGATAATGAAGGTTATTCCGGTTCTCCCACTATACAGTATATCAGGTAGAGCATTGTTGTGATATCTTTGTGAACACCATGTTCCTAACAACAGTACAGAAAATTGTGGTATTGCGATATTTTAAGTATACTAACATGAAAAGTTCAAGTAATTTTATTATATATAATGATTCATTGCATTATGACATTACAATCACGTCTAATAAGTATTTATGCACAAGTATATTTCCCGCTGTGGTGTCCTATTGATGTAGCAATATAAACTAGCTTCACTATATGTACATTTATGATACTCGTAGTACATTATAATTGTAATTTCATTGAGATAAAATATAATAACTTGCTTCTTGGTATCAGATAACATATAGCAAATGAACCAAATTTAATTTACATTGAAATGTATCGTTATAATTACTACAGAAAGTTGTATGCAATGACATATTTTTTATTATTACACATTGGAAGAACTGCAACAGTTGCAACTTTCTTGTTTCAAGGTTCAAGTTGCAAGTTTCTTGTCTGTCTCCAGTGTGATTGGTCAGCTACAGCGTTAGTTAAGCAACTAACTTAAATTATTAATAATAATTACTGCTTCATTATAATATATTTAAGAAAAATGGATTTAAAAAAAACTAAAAATGTAATACATTTAAGAGTGACATTTGACTCATACAATGTAAATAATGAAAAAAAGAAATAAAACATTTTGTACTAAGTAAAATATGGGAAGAGTGTAAGTCTTAATCACGCAAGTAAATTTAAATTAACTATCATGAAAAATGTTTCCGTCTGTTAAGATTTCTCATTTAAACGATATTTCAGTGATATCCAGAGACCATACCATTAATAACACGTGTGAAAAGGGACACGTAATAAGGTTTCACCGATGATGAACAATCTACCAATCCTGTACACGCAGGATGAGTGTTCTTTAATATACATGCACCATCGAATGAGTGAGTATACAATACTTGCTCACGACACGTTCCGGCACGTTCCGCCACGAGTCACGAAACTCTTTACATGAATCACAACCCTCACACGTAGATGCAATAAATGTTAACTCGGCTACGGTAGTGTTCTCACTTATGAGAATAAATCACATTGTTTCCAACCATCAGTCAATATATATTACACTCAATTTAACAAAATACTTAAAAAATTGCCAAACACGAAATGTAATAATTGAAAGTGGCACTTGTGATAAGACCTTTATTGCAAAAATAATTTATTTTCACTGCATGGATAAAATGCATTAAAACACATATTGACACTTTTCCGTTTCATTCGTCACATCTTGCCCAATAACGATACATGAACATAACGCTTTGATTTATTCACCATCGGACAGATCTCGCGACGGACATCAAGAATCACCCCCCATATCGGCCCTTCCCGTCATTAGGAGCGAAAATATTCGCAAAGGAATACAAAAATTATGCGGTGCTGGCGTGATTTATAGAATTTTATGGTTTTCACCCCATAACTTTCTACCATTTGAAAATTTAAAGGCGTACTAGATACCTTCTTATTCCGGACATCGAGATCTGTCCAACGACATCAATCTCATCATTCTAAGTCAGTAATACGGCTTTTGATTTCGGTTATGGTACCAACAGTTTCGCTTTTACCACCGTCAATTTTGTACTTTTTCCTCAGTATCTCCTTCCCTAATCGTCGGAGGGGTCAATATGTGGGGTGATTCTTGATGTCCGACGCGAGATCTATCTAATGGTATATAAATCAAAGCTGAAATCCGAAGTTGATTTTTCGACATTTTTCCAAAGGGGTACCCCTTCAATTTTTTTCGAAAAATCAACTTCGGGATACAGTTATGAGTCATATACCATCGGATAGATCTCGCGACGTACATCAAGAATCACCCC
>JABFPT010002003.1:10800-20950 GCA_022817245.1 Nixonia krombeini
GAGTCAACTATTCAACAAATTCTATTTCCCATCTGTTGCTTTTGTTCATGAATAATGGTCTCTATTCATATTTTAAACTCCCTGAAAACGTCTGCAATACCAAATCAATACAACCTACACGATTACATGTGAGTTGTTTTCATCCATAAAGCATGACCATCACTCAAGCATAGAAGTACATACGAATAAAAGAGAACAAATTTAGTCACTGCAATCGCTATTGTGAAGCATCAGTATCCATTAATGTACTTTCATTCAATAACTGATATTACATTTATTGTAATATGCATTCGTTTCTCTACCTTTATACTTGAATGGAATAACGATGAGTGGGTAATAACCAGAAAAATTCATATTTTTGCGTAAAGCTGAAATAAGCACATAAATACACACAAAATGATTACCTGAATGCCATATCTATGTATCAAATACTCTGATTTAACAAAATACCTTCTCTCAACAGGGATTTGCTAACTTTTTTCATTTTTTTTTCAAATTATGTTTGTTCGCGTTATCCAGTGTTTCAATCAATATTTCACATTACCTCAATTACCAGTACACAAATTACCATTTCACCCAAAATTCCATCACTTCTAACTTATTATGGACGGAGTGTTGAAGTGATCAAGATCACTTGTCAAGATCAGTTTGCGTCAATACCAAAAGATCCGTACTTTTCCCTTATCAAAAAACTTGCAATACAAATTCTTCTCTCCAGACTTTCCGACAAACGTTCTTCGACTTGACGGCCTGCCCCTGATAATTATTTGAAATTGGTTCGCTCCGACGCATTGATATGATAATGCGAGAACATTCGATCGGGACTGCAAAGCGGGTCGCAAATTCCCGTTATTCAGTGGATTCGAATGCGACATCGCCGGGACTGATTGCAGAAACTGTTCAAGAATACCTATATTAAAGCTACCAATCAGAATCTCTTGCAGGACTAATGACTTTTCACTAGCTTGATCCAATTTCTGATAAATACTACCATCCTCGCATTTTTTCATGCCAGTATTTTTCCGTTTAACTTTCCCATCTTAAAACGTATCTTCTAAAAAAAGTCCATCATTTTTATCTTGGAACATACTCACTTATATCCACACACACACACACACACATACATACAGTCACACACTTTCGGCTGTATGAAATATACGATACACACTTTGCAAATGAAGCGTGTCGGCGCTGACATTTCCGCAAATAAGTCATTTCACCAATGTACACAAAAATTCCGAAAATGTGCATAGCGTATTGAGTCGTAGCTGCGTGACGCGGAGACTCGTCTCGATCGATCCGCCACCGCTAACAATGAAAGCAGAGAGCGCGACTTCGCCTCTCTGGGCCTTTTCCTTCGACATCCAATTTGCCCCTGATGCAAATGCGTCGAAAGCTTCCCAGGGAAAAACGCCGTTTACTCGCAATATAACCTCTTTATCCTCATTTTTACCCCGGGGGACGTGTGGGAGACGTGTTAAACGGTGCGGGAAATGTAATTAGTGACTAAGGTCCGGGTAAAGTTGTTCCATTTCCGACGAAATTTCATTGCCGGCACTGCGGTGCGAGACGTGACCTTTGGCAAACAAACGTGGACGATCCGGTTTGCCTACGCATATTAACTACTATATTTCAAGGTCACGAGTGATAGAGAAAGACGTAAGGATTCAAGGTCGGTATAAGCAACAGTCGAGGTCCCAGACGTTCGAATGAAGGGTAAGATTCGGTGTCGAAAGGTGGTACGTAAGATCACGAAGGTTACTCAAGGTCATGAATGACGTTAAAGGTCGTAAGTAAGCGATTCGTTACAAGCTGGAAAATATTTACTGTGTCGGTGGGCGGTGAACGAACAATGGTCGTTAAATGTTCGACGGAAATGACGGCTGATGTGGGCATCGTTGAAACGCTGACGGTTTGACGTGCGCATTTGCAGCGCCGTTGGAGGATCCATTGTAGGCGAAAGTAGCGCGTGGCGAGAATGCTTCGCTCGGTTGACCAAACAGTAGCTGGCAAAGGGACGGCTGTGTCGGAAGCCGTGCAACCGACAACGATCGTTTTCATGCTTCTCGACTGCTTCGTACCGCTCGAAATCGTAACCAGCATTTCCGCTCATTTCCGTCGCGGAAAACTTCTTTTCAAGCCGTCACATTGCCTTCCCGCTGGGGAAATTATTCTTACTCGTTTTTTACGCGCTGTGAAAGAATGTCTGCCGAGTGAATTCCGGCGAAAAGACCGCCCTTGTTTAATCATGCGATGCACGCCCGCTGCAATTACGTGACTCTGCGCCTTCGCCGTGAAACCGTCGGCACCGGGTCGACCGTGAGAGCGCTTGCTTTATCCGCACTTTGTATTACTTTTTAAACCGTCCGTAAGTGGATTCTTATTAATGCAATATCACTGGTTTGCGTTACACTGCTTTTAACAGGTTTTAGCAAAAATTGCAAACTTCCCGACACGCCTTACTTGACGCTGCTTCTCCACTGCGACATTAAATTTCACAGGGCTCTTTTCTCTTTTGTTGTACAGCAATTCGATAAAGATGTAGCTTTTTTTTTATTGGCGTTTCCAGTTAGTAGGAATAAATGTTACTGAACGGTGTGAAATGTTGCATATTACGAAGGTATCTGTATTAGTTTCGTAACATGTTAGGAACATCTTGGCGATAAATTCAGAACAAGTTTGTAACAGATTTGTAACAGGTTCGTAACATATCTGTGACAAGTTCGTAAGATGTTATTAACAAGTTCGTAAGACAGTAGTAACAGGTTCGTAACAAGTTAGCAACAAGTTAGCAACATGTTAGTAACATATTAGGAACAAGTTTGTGACAGCTGAGTGACGAATTCGCAACACGTCTACGACTTTGTGACTTTTCCATAACTTGTTTACTGGTTTTCCCCGCATATCAACTTTACGGAAGATGACAGTATTTCGTTACGAAATATTCGAGAAATGACGCGAAATGTGAAAAATGCATCTGGAAATATTGTTCGGCTTCAAAACGCATAGCTCGCATATTCCAACCCACGAGGGCTAACTGAAACGTCGCAGCGCATACCGCGTATAACTGATCCGTAATAACGAAAATTGTTTAGGTAACGCCACCCCCGATACCGTTGCGGCCTCCGGTGATTCCGAAGCGATGCAAGAACGAAAAACCGATTCCCGTGATCAGGTCGTGCGACAGATCCAGTTCGATCGACAAGCCGCGGCAAGTGTCCCCGCTCGGGGTGAATTTCGATGCGAGTCCCGCGTTTTCCGCCTGGGATCCGGAGCCGGAGAATGGCAAGTTGATCGACTTAAATAGCTCGGAGAAGGCTCCAGCCTTGGATTATTCGAGTCGACTGGCCTTCGACGACTTCGCAGCCGAGAGCTCGGTTTTCGCAGCGGGCTTCCATCAGACGCGATACGGACAGAGTTGCGGGGACTCGAGTGGCCCCAGTTTCGATCAGCTTGAGAAGGCGTCGCGGGGTCTGGAGAAGAGGCTGCGAGACAACATTATTAAGAACAACGAACAGACGCTGAGGACGGAGTACGGAGAGAGGCCTATAAAATGGCAAGAACGGCAAAGTCGCGCGGCGCAAGATAACAGGTAACGCTTTTTTCTATAACCGTCTGTTTAAGGCTGGTGAGTTTTCTTTGATTGGGGAGGATTGTTCTGGCGTGAAGGAGAAATAGCTCTTGGATCCAACTAAAATCTGATAAAAGTGAAAAAAATTATGTGAAATATCAGGTCCATGGCGTGTTAAATGAAATTCTCTTTGAGGTAAATGGACTCCTTTCGAAAGAATAGAAATCCTCCTCAAGCAAGTGGTTATTCCACTTCGCGCAAGTAGAATCTTAAAAAATCGATTCTCTTCACACCAACAGGATTTTCATGGAATTTCGTATATTTTGGAACATCGTGTTCGACTTACGCTCGATCTTGAAACGTGTTTTTCACATCGAGAGATTTCTTCTTGACACAAGAGGAATTTCCACTTCGGGATACTTTTACGTGCTTTGGTACCATACGTACTTGAATTATAATCGTGATAAACGTCCAACCACGTTTCAACTCAATGTATAATAGCCGTATTTCCTATTCGTACGAATAGGAAAGTTTGTTTTATGGAATTTCCTTGATTACTCGTAATGCCTGCTTACTTACAGAGGCAAAGTGCAAAGGCAATGTCGGGGGAGCGAGGAATCGGGCCGAGAAGACAATGCGTCGTCACAAAGCAGAGTCTTTCAGGTAGTCATCTCATTTTGTATTTGGAGCAATTCAATAATAAAGTTTTGCTGTGAAGCTCGGCCATAAACAAGGCCGTTTTATTAATCAAGTTTGTTGGGCAGAGTGGCTGCAGAACTCGAGCCACAATGCACTTTCCCAGCTTAAACAAACACCCGTTGCAGTTGAGAATGAAGAAGGCTGGAGTTTAAATAATCAAAACTTTCTTTCGCTTAGTTAAGATAGAGTTAAAATTACTTGATACCGTATCAATTATCGTTGAAATAAGTCCGAATCAGGCTACGTTAAATGTAATTAAAATAGAGAGTAATTGAAACATCGTTTTTCAGAATAAGGAGGACCAGTTCGAAGAGTCGTCGAGGAAGGACGAAAAAACGCAAACAGTCCTGGGGAATGTTGAGAAATCGCGCCAGGACACGTTCCAGGCAAATGGGGCGGATGAAACGCGCCACCGTGAAAAGACTCCGAAGTTTGACGAATTACAGAGAGCCTCGTACGAGTTGGAGAAGCGGCTGCAGGAGCAAACGCCGGATCCTCGTCGGCAGAGGGACATCGCTGGGTCGGAAAGGTCTCGCAACGCACAGCAAAGCAGCGCCAAAGAGGGAGATAAGTCGGGAAAGGTGCCCAAAGCGACCCAGACAAACCTGCCGCCACCTTTGAGCGCCGTGACGCAGAACACAGTTTCCAAACCGGCTAACGTGCGTCAGGACAGCAACATCTCGTCGGATAGTTTTAGTCAGACAAGCTCGCCGAGTTATACCAGCAAAACTATGGAGGCGCCGTTGTTGCCCCAGAAACATGGCAATAGCAAAGTTCTAGGTGGGGCTTTTTCAGTAGTTTACTGTTGTCATATAAGACTGTTTTTTAAGCAGAATGTTATCTTGGTTATCCAATTTTGGAGTTTAATTCTCAGTGGAAAAGGAATTAAGGTATTAATAAGGTTTTCGCAAGGCTGTCTGATAATTATGGTATAGCGTAAATTAAGTAGATACAATGTAGATAAAATGTAGATACAATGCCTTTGCTATAGCCTTGACAGGAATGTTATATGAACCAAATACATGTCAGTTCTATATAACAAGGTCACCTGATTATGGCCTGATTACCATTTCTTCCACGAGTTTCCTTGGTTTATAAGCATGTTTTATTATACAGATAATTATTATCTGTATACTCTTCCAAAATTTGAGTTTAATATAAATAGTACAATGACTTACTGTAATAATGTAATGTAATAATGTTTCCTTGTCAGAACCTTAACAATCAGTCACTATTATTAAGGCCATAATAACTCATCCGCACAATTTACGCATTATTAACTATTTCTGTTTGTGTAAAACAACACTTTTATTTTGCTACTCTTCATTTCGGTATTTCAGGAAGAACAGTGGTAACGGAATCGAAAAATCCCCCCAGTAGTCCGATTATAAAATCTGTGAGTACTCCAGCCAGTCTTCAGGCCATCGTCAAATTCCACAGCGGAAGTAATATGACGCTCCATAACAGAGTAAGTTTCGCAAATAATAAATACTTATATATACATCACGTTCTAATCGACGTAAAGAACTTTCAATAATTAATCCGGTAAGTAAACTTAAAAAAAAAGTTCTTTTCCAAGGAATGGCAAAAAACTTTATTTATCACCACTTACTGCCGTTTAACCAAATAAACTAAAATAAATAAAACGTAATCACGTTAAAAATATCTTTCCATTAATTAAGAAAACAACTCCCGTTTTGACAAACTGGCTGAATCGATTAAAATTAACATATCAGTTAAAATTACTGGATTAATTAAAATTAAACATCTTAATTAAAATTTACGTATTAATTAACGCTCATTCGGTATACAAAAGAAAGAGACACGTGTTGCAATCGCTGCGCGAACGAGGCTCGGTTATTCGGGTGATTCATAATCGCAGCTGCGGTTTATTGAATTACATATCGATGGCAATGCGTTTGGCAATAATCGGGATATTGATCGTGCAACAGTGTTGAACATTGGACGCCGAGTGCGATATGAGAGGCAAAAGTAAAAGCCGCACACATGCGCGCAGACACGTGTTACCGCGCGCCTTAATCAAGTATGAAGTCACGATGCGTCCACGCTTCGGTGGAAAAGCCATGTTACGCCACGCACCGGCTGATCTATTGGCTTGGAAACTAAGTAATTGCGGATTTTAAACAAGATGAAAAATGCAAGATTCTTACTTGAAAATATTATTTTACTAAATTAATAATATATTTATTACGTCTGAATGTAATGTTTATATATTTGTACATTTTTAATATATTATATATAATATACATATATTATTATATATAATATAGATACATTATTATATATAATATATATAATATAATATAATATGTATAATATTATAAATACCGAGTATTAAATGTTACGTTGTTGTTTGAAGATAATAAAAGACATCAGAAGACCCAGCAGCCACTACGTAACAAAAGGTAGACTGCGCTTCAGATTTGCTCAGATTATGATCAACGCTGTCGCCTTGATGATCATTACCGGTGGCTTGGCAGCCTATTTTAAAAGTAAGCTTTGTTCGTCAATTTTGCTGAATTGTGAAATATACAAAAATGATACGCTTTTTGCACACTCTATGATTTTTCATATAATTTTTTTCTCCAACTATGTTTCGTAACTAATTGAACATTCTGCTATTTAGACTACCCTGAAAATGCACTGAGAATGATAAATCGGACAGTGTATACGGAAATGATAGGGAAAATGTCAATGGAGTCGGAGTCATCAATAATCGAACCGAAAAATCCATCCCCTGGAATATGTTTGCCGGTTATCGTTAGCTTCTGTCAATATCACAAGGTGAAAATGAACATGCGAAATATTTTTCGTTGATCGTGTTTTTACATTCATATTTGTATTCGCATTTACACTTACGTGTATATTAACATTTGTATAAAATAAATCGTAAAGGTTGTGTTGCATTTGTCATTATTTGCGTGATAATATAAATATGCATATACGCATAATTATGTATATGTTGCATTGTAAATAGCATTTAATACTGATTATGTACACGACGCTTCTTCATCGCAACTCTCCAGATCCCGTACAACTTCACAATATTCCCAAATTACATGGGCAATCTGGGCCAACGCGATGCCCAACACGAACTGGAACTTTACGACACCGTCGTCGACGTAAAATGTTACGAACTGGCGGCTTTATTCCTGTGCACTATTTTCGCCCCTAAGTGCGGTTCCCAGGGTCACGTGGTACCACCTTGCAGAAGTTTATGCTTCCGTAAGCACGTTTGTCCCAATAATTTATTAGCACGAAATCTTACTTGTACCGTAGCGTTGTTTATTTATAACTTAGCTTTTTTCAAGAACACGAAATTTCCCTTTGTTAGAAACTATGCGACGCTGTGGATTCTTCCTGGAAGTGTTCGGCCTGTCCCTCCCGGACTATCTGAAGTGCGATTTGCTAATTGAGAACAAAAACCCGGACGTTTGCGTTGGACATCGCGAGGTTATCGAGGCGGCTGAGCGAGCGGACAAACCAGGTATCCCCCCCCAAGTATCAAGATTAAATGCAAATCCCACATACTATTTTATAATTTGCACTACTTTTGTCTTGTCGCTTAGAGAAAAGTGAAAAGGTATACCTGTCCTTATTTAATCAATGGTATCAGAACAGGATACAGATACTATCCAAGAGTTTTCGATATAACACATCACAAAAGACAACAGCATGTCTGAAAAAGTGTATTTATATTTGTTATTCTCCTTCGAGCCTGCACAAGCGGATTTCAATGCGACGGAAACAGATGCATCCCCGTCGACTGGCACTGCGATGGACACGTGGACTGCGAAGATAAAACTGACGAGACGAACTGCGGCAATTGCGGTAACGACATTGACATATCTGGGTGGAAAAATGACAGCGGGAAGAAAAGCGACGTGAAAAATTCTTTGATGCCATCGACGGTTCACTGCGGGGAGAGAATCTGCTTGTCACCAGAAATAATCTGTGACGGGGTTGTTGACTGTCCTTGGGGTCAGGACGAACGAAACTGCTGTAAGTAGAGAGAAGTAAATTGTACTGAGCAGAGAAATTTGTAAAAAATGTTATTGTGAAAAATACGTGTTTATGTCATCTATGTTCGTGAAGTGCGGTTGAGCGAAAGAAATGGCGATATCGGAGTTGGGCAACTGGAGGTTTACCGAGCGGATATTAACAGTTTCGTTCCGGCCTGTATCGCTCACTGGGATGAATCTACCTCTGCACAATCAACATGCGCACTTTTGGGATATGCGTAAGTCCATTAAAAGTTCTTTGTCTAGGGCAGGGGTTAGATTAAATGTTGTAAAGTTAAGTTAGGAGTAAATAAAAAATTATTAAATATTAATGTGTTATTTTATTTCAGTGCTGTGAACTCTTCGACTTTAACGATAAAAGATAACAATGCAACGTTTGTAGAGTCACGTTTGGAAATTCGCCAACGATGGAAATCGACGAAACCCAATGCAAAAAATCTGCTGAAGTCATTTCAGGCCTGTGACGAGCAAAGCAGTCATAGAACCGTTGATCTCGTATGCAACAAATATGGTAAATGTCTGATCTTGATGTGAAGTAATTTTTTGGGTTTTGATTAATTTCAGTTTTTGGATTATTATACCATTAATTTCTTTTATTCTGTTTTAATTTCTTCATTTTATAGTTATTAGTAGAATGTTGAACAATGTAACGTTATATAAACCATGTGGTCCGCTTAATTAGTTTGCGGTCGCAGACGACACAGTTATGGAAATTCCAATATTCGAACGAGAATAGTAGGTGGTATTGAAGCGACACCTGGTGATTGGCCTTTCCTCGCTGCCTTGTTAGGTGGCCCAGAAGAGGTGTTTTACTGTGCTGGGGTATTAATATCCGATCAATGGGTGTTAACAGCTTCCCATTGCGTTGGCAAGTAAGTTTCAAATACTATTACACTGATATAAATTAATTAAAAAATAATTAATACTTAGGTATGAAATCTATTATTTTGAAACTTAATGCAACTATGAACAGCTAATTATATTATAATATTTAAAAAATTATTTTTGTTTAGTCACTCAAGTGTTACTGGTTGGACGATACAGCTTGGAATAACGCGAAGAAACGCGCATACATATCTGGGACAAAAGTTAAAGGTGAAACGAGTTGTGTCTCATCCAAACTATAATTTAGGAGTCGCGCATGATAATGACGTTGCTCTATTCCAGGTATAGCAATTTATCAATAATGTAATGGAATGTTTCCTATTGTTCATTTTCCATATTTACAATTAATGAAAAAAAATCTTTTTTGTAGCTTGAACATAAAGTGCAATTTCATGACCATTTGAGACCAGTGTGTCTGCCAAAAGCCAATGAAGAAATAAAACCACAAACAGTTTGCACAGTCATTGGCTGGGGGAAGAAAAATGACACCGAATGTGAGTCTATTTGTGATATATTTAACCACAAGATTTTAGAATGAAATGTAATCGATCATTTCTTTAGCTTCTGAATATGAGTCAGCTATAAACGAAGTTGAAGTACCGGTATTACCAAGAGATATTTGTAATTCCTGGTTGGAACATAAGGATCTCAATGTCACTGATGGAATGATCTGCGCCGGTTATGCTGGTGGAGAAAAAGACGCTTGTCAAGTATGATAAAATGATTGTTTCATATATGATTTGATATTTTAATCCAGTTAAAATTAATGCAATCTTGATCATTCCAGGGCGATTCTGGCGGTCCATTGCTTTGTAGAGACAAGGGCGACCGAGAAAAATGGTTCGTAGGTGGAATAGTCAGTTGGGGTATCAAGTGCGCCTACCCAAAATTACCTGGGGTATATGCCTATGTACCGAAATACGTAACGTGGATAGAAAAAGAAATAGCAAGG
>JABFPT010002004.1:9128-20969 GCA_022817245.1 Nixonia krombeini
GAAAGTCTGTGAAGAAATGACATTTCTGTTAATTTATTGTTATGAGGGTAACATTGCATTTCAAGTCAGTGACATCTCACGGAGGGTAGTTGAGATAACGGATTTTCAGTCAGCCAGTAAGAACAGCTTCTGATAAAGAAACGCGGCCGCGATCGATTTTCTTACACAAATTCAACCCAACAACGATTTTTTCATACCAAATCTGCTTATCATATCCCTTATCGGTGTAAACACCGTAACGCAATGCGTAAATCAAATATCGGCTTTTGCACGCAACTATTGATCGCTTCATAATTCTGTGTTGTGCGGAGGGAAGACTATGCAGTGCTGCTTACTGGTGGCTGCCGCATGAACGTTATCATTTTATACGAAATTCAACATTCAATACTGAAACATAAACCGTAACGAAATCGAATATTGGCTAAAATTACATAAACAGATTACTCTCGTTATCAATTTTCTACAAATATATTTTCGAAAAGTTTACGATAAAATTACGAATTTAACAACGGCGTTCGGCTTACCGAATTTTACATGAAATCGAACCAGACGAATTTTAACATTTTCCATTATAAAATCCGTCATAATTCACGTTTTGAAGAATGTCAGGGAGATTATTTATGAAATATTCACGACGTTTATTTCAAGTTAGATTTGTACATTATTATTTATGCATTATGCGTATTCTTTATGGCGATCTTTCCGATGAGATCGTTGCAAAGGAATAATCCTTTTTTTATCCTCAATCTTTCACTCCCATTGTTAAGCTCATTTGGATAGCCAGAGATACGTTTATTTCCCAGTTACAGAAAATTCAACGTTCCATCATGTTGGTTTGACGTTACGTTGACTCGGTTTCAACATCTGTATCAGCGTCTCAAATTACGATACTTATTTCCGGAACGCGGTAGACGGATCATGCGGTATGATCGGCTAAGAAAATGCGTTTTGGTGGGAAAGTCCGACGTTTCGTCGGAACGTTCTATTTACTTGAAATACAGGAAAATTACAAATATATTTACATTAGCCAATTTTGGCATATGGATATTGAAGTTTGCTAATAAAACATTCTTACGCCTTTTGGGAAGAAATCGTAACGGACAAGCAACCGAATAAACCCATTACTTTAATTATTCAGACACATTTTATACGCAGCGTTGCAGAATATTTAGAAATCGCGGTGACATGTTTCTGCATAATTTTCATCGGCTTTTATCCAGTGCGTAAATGGTTTAAGATGTGTTGGCATTTTTGTCATATGTGGCAGAGTACGCACGGAAGTAACGGTAAAAGATTTTAATAAATTAATTTCGGCTTTGGCTCTTCTGTTTCTTTTTTTTTTTTTTTAACTGAACTTTACTCGATTTATACAGAGTTTGCATGTGTGGACATTTTTTTTCTTACATTTGTCCAAATATAGATACGTGTAACGTACGTGTACGCGATCGTAGGAAAAGCAACTGACGCGTTTCACGTACATGTCCCACACAATATCTGGACCTACTTGAAATAAGGAAGCAGAGACCAATGCTAGAGCAGCAGACGGGAAAAAATGGTACAGGGCCACCCCGTTCACGAAATTACGCTATTTTTGAAAAACTATGCTATTTTTATATGAGATGGAAAAAGAACGTTATTAGTTGAATTCTCCACAAAACTGTTTCATTTTTATGGAAAAGAAATAATCATGCTATTTGTTTTTTTGTAGAAAAAATAAAATACCCGAACAGAAAAATTGGCAGGTATATTCATTGCAAAAAGCACGCGATTATTAGAGTAAAAAAATGATATTCAAAACAGGTAAAATTGTTGGTCAAAGTTTGCTCCCTACAAAAAACAATATTTATATCGTGATTTTGTTACCAACACATTTCCTTTAGTATTATATATTTTCTGAAACTTCTTTTCTTTTTTATTAGAAAATTCAGATCCGCCTCGGTAAAGTACCAGGTTTTCCCGTCTTACCGAATTAATTAATACACTTGCGAGGAAGGCAAATTCGTGAGCAACGTATCGGTATGGTTCACGGAATGTCGTCAAAATTCAACGACCAGTACCAAAAAAGTATATCCTTGTCTCATCCGCATATATACTTTACAAGCGGATGAACAATGAATCATAAACGCAAAAAAGTTTTACTGAGAACCGTTGAAACAATGCCTCGCTTTCAGAATATTCGTTGAAAATGCTTTTACCCGAATTGGCCAGGTAACGAAACCCAGTACTATCCGGCAACATGGTAAGTGCGCAAAAAGGCGACAAGAAGCGAGTCGAAAAATCGAATGACGCTAAGGAAGCTCGACCGGCGAGAATCTCGCGTATATTCGCGAAGGAGCGTCCGAATGTTGGCTCGCAGGGTTTGACGGTCGGTGCGTTGGGGCGGTGAAGGGCGCGCGTACTTGATGGCGGGATGAGCGTTGCGCGGGGGTTGGTACAATTCGGCGGGAGAGCAAGAAAGAGAGAGAGAAAGAGAGAGAGAGAGAGAGTAAAATACCACAGAAGAGGATCGCCGGATGACGCCTGAATGGCAACGTTGCACGCGAGCCGAAACGCACGCTGCTCGCGTTTGTGGCGAGTGTGCGCGCTGCGTCTGGGGAAGGAGTGCAGAGGCGTCAGTGGTGGGGGTAGAAGCAGGCAGCGACTTGTCTGCGCTGCCGCGGCGTAAGAGGGTACGCCGGCGGCGCTAGCCTAAGCGGCTGGTGGGGACGCGGTTCGGCTGGTGGTGGGATCGAGCCGTGAGGGGAATGGCGAGCGAGAGCCGCCGAATGCGTACGGCGGGCCATAATTCGGTGTGCCGCCCCGCAATCAGGTTCGTGTTCAATGCTTTTAACTGTTTATAGCACGTCGTAGACGAAAGAGGGAGACAGTACGTTCGGGATAGCTGCCTCCGCTGTGCTGTGATACTCTCGGTGTCTCGTATACCGCGACACGTCCATGTAATAATCGATTCGTAGTCTCCACCGGATTCAAAACATACCGGGATAATAAGAGAAATTCACGGGGATCCGTGAGGTATAAAACGCCGAGGGAGAAAAGCACGGGGCGGGATATATGACAGCCGGAGTGAAACGAATGTTCGGCAGCTAAGGATGACGGGGAGACCAGTGCCAGTAGCCATTTCACGTCAGTCGCGCGTTTCCCGCGAGGTTTCAGTGCCGGGTACCATGCGTGTGGACCAGTCTTTGTGAGCCCCGGGATATACTCTACGGACACCTGCCATACTCTGTAATATACGTGTGTACCTGGACTCTCATGGTGGATATGTTAGTTGCCGCGTTCTCCCCCGTTTTCACCGCGCCTGTTGAATAGTGACCGCTACCGATCGGTCTACCAGTCGATTCTGGGTCGCCGTCATCATCGTCGCATCCTGTCACGTAAATATACCTGCACACACCTACGCACGCAAGCGCGCAAACACGCAAGACGCGTGCGCGACGAACGCACAGTCGCGCAACACGCATGTATGCGCTCCTACACACATACACCGAATGCGTAAATGTGCACACATTAGCGAAAATGTGTACGCAATCGTGCGAAAACACACACATACATAGTGGCGCGCACGCGCGCCTCTCCACACGCATGCACGCGCATTATGATTATCGCATAGACACCGTCACGAACGTGCGCCAAGCTCCGATTATTAACGAGTTATTATCGCGATACTAATTAGCTTTAATCACAAGGCCGTTCGTTCATTAAAGTTAATTGTACAGGCGGCCGCGTTGCTAATTGCATCGTCCTTCCGTCTACTGCGACGAGGACCACCATCGCGACTTCCCGCTAAACCCTTCCGCCCGGCAGAAGCTTTCGGTTTTCAAATCGGAGTGGGGGGGAGGAGATTTCTGCTTCGACGGACTTTTGCGATCGGAACTGCGAGATAGCTCGATCGGCTTATCAGCGAGATACGCGATCTCTCGCAATGCACTGCGTCGCAAGTTTGGCCGGATACTCGATAACGCGACGGCGTTACCTATTACAGTCATTCCCGACGCCGCCTTAATTACGCGGCGCAAACAAACGATAAGAACCATTAAGCACAATGGCCGGATCGGCTGGTGGCAAATTTTACGACCGAGAGCTATTGTACGGCGAAATCAGAGCGACGTATATTCGAATCGAGACTGTGACCCTTCTGCAATTGTTCACGGTTAGGTTAGGTTAGACTGAACATGTGTATTAGATAATGAACGTGTATCGGATATCAAACGGTGCAAAAGACACGGATTTACTTAGATATTTATCCGGTTAAGAATTACTTAGGTAAGGTTAGGTTAGAAATGCATCAGACAATGACCACGTTCGCTCGGCGATTTGGTATTTGCGATCCGCGCACTACGTCTCATTGTATGCCAAAAACCGTGGTGTAGCGGTAGGCGAAGTTACGGTTTACGGCGCAACGTGTTCGCCGAGCGACCGTAATGCACGTATAGCTGGTTGTATCGCGCGCTACGTGTGTGATCAATAAATCGAGCCGTGCAGCGAAAACGCGTACACACACCGACGCATCGGCCGTTGCCACACAATCGCACGAATTAACACCTAGAGCGGCGTTAAGATATCGATTGACGAGGTAATTGAAAAGAACGTGCCGTTTCGGGCGGCGAAGTCGGAGCATTCCCGCGTCGTTCGCGACGTAGACTCGTAAATATACTTAATGTAAAATTGTACCGAAGTGAAGAATTTGTCAAAGCGACGTTTAGTTGCAACATTTTTGTCAGTTGGGTAAGAACACTCGCGGTTGTAGGAAAATTTGACATAAAATAGAACTATTTTTTTAACGAAAATCGTTAATTTGTAATTTTTGAAAAAAATTGCTATCGCAGCAGCAATGCATTTTCGGCGTAGCGGTCAATACTTTGTTGTAATAGGCGAAAATACTCGAAAAAAAAGTAATAAAATTTTACATTTTTCAAAAATTGGCTATATTTTCTTCGGCTATAATAATTACATGTTATAGCAATTGCGCAACATAGGAACAAAAGGCGAAATTCGATTCACCGTTTCATACTGCGCATTAATTACGGTATTGCCTTTGACGAATCGCTGATTTAGGGTTAAAGATCGTTGCCTTTGTCAATTGTGCATCGTACATTTAGCCATGTTACATATTTTGATATAAACATATCTCTCCTTCGCACTTTCACATATCAGCTGCCAAACTTCCCGTCATATTTTGATAAATTTGATACTCAATTTCCTGGCCGTGATCTTGTCAGTGTGGGAGGGGAGTAGGGGAGGGAGGGGAGGAGGTGCCAGTTGAACACGTGTTTTGATAATATGTGAGAAAACGTACGCCTTCGGATGGCGAGCGTTCACACTCGCAAAAACGTTATTCGCGATTTCATTAATCGTTACAGGCGATCGAATAATCCGAACATACAATTTCCACGGTTTTACGTCCTTTATTGCGAAAACAGCGTTGCCAGATTTACCCACTTGACATCAAACCTAACCGCGAAAATAGAACGCAAAGAGACAATTACACATTCGGACAAAAATCGTAAAAAAAGTAATTGCAAAGTTGAAACATTCGGTCATAAAATGTAAACAGTGAATCGTAAAATGAAATTGTAAAATTGAATTGTAAAATGTACAATTCGCGCCTTCCCTATCGTTTCTGCCTCAACACAATGCATCCACGTCGTAACATTTCATTCGCGTCCGAAAGCCGCTTTCCGACGCGTTTCTTCAAATCGTGCTTTATGCCTTTCGAACGGCAAGCCTGGTTATTTAATCGATAATAATCCTCAACTTTTTCCCTTCGTACCTCGAACCCTCGAGCGATCCCTTAATGACCAACACGCACGCTTCGTTGACGCATTAACGAACACAGATTCGTGCAAGCAGATGGCTTTTTACTTTTTCTCATTCCTTTCTTTATTTATAAATACGGCATTTTTTCCTGTACAGCGGCCAGTTGCCTTCCTGCCTTAATTAACTCGGTACGTCGGTTTATTTCGCCGCTGGTAAAACAGCCCGACTTACACTCGAAACTCCGAAAACGCCTCGACTGATGTATGCTCGGTCAGTTACGTAACTTCGTAATCGTTACGCGCGAAGGATTTGTTGACCGGGCAACAGTCGTTTTCAATGTAGGGCGATATTTTCTTTTTTCGCCGTGAACTCGCGGTATTGTAATTGGATTTAATTCAACGTTATGTACGACTTGACGGAAAATGCTCTTCGCAGTGACGGACTTCTGTAACGAAGTCATCTTTCCCATCTATTTCTGAGAATTCGAGAGGCAGTGTTTTTTGTTTTTTTTTTTTCGTTAATTCGGAGTAACTGTAATTGACTCTCGTGAATTGTCGGTCATTTAAATTAGTGTGTAACTAAATAACGCGGAAATATTTATAAATCTACAAATTCCTTCATTGATTTTATTTTATCGAACAATACCATTTGTTTTTGGCAAAGAATCGAAAATATTATTAAAAAATTGCATCTTTTTTATGTTCACATTTTAATTTTTTTTTTATTCCGGATTAAAATGTCGATGAAAAGAGTGGTGGTTAAATGAACGCGTTCTTTTACGAAATATTTTATTAATCACTTTTATCCAAAAATTGTGAAATGTGATTGGAGCTGGGATTCATCGGAGATCATTTGCTGTAAAGGCCTTTGTTTGGTCAAGATACGCTGCGGTGAACGTTTTGTGAAACATTGTAATTATGAGGCAATGATTTTTTTCACGGCTTCCAAACGTTGGTGACAATGCATGCACGAGTAAATCGTTATTCAACCTCAACGCGAGTGTACTTATTGATAATTACGATCACCTTATCGTAACAACGCTGTTACGTCAAGGTGTTATCGTATATCTTACAGACTTAAAATAAAACACCGGAAATTGAATTTATGACTACCTGCGTTGCTTATGTGAAGCACGAGGTTAAAGTACATCGATTACTTTCCTAGTAGAAGATAATTCGAGGTCGTCACTGTAATTCCCAACGTCTGTCCGACGTCAATACAACGTTCGTATCTCGATATTGTAAACGTCCGCGATTCCTGTGATCAGTTACATCGGTACATCGTTGTAATCGGTGCACAAAGCTCGAAGCACGACAGTCGTTATCGCAGAAAAGATGATTTGCTGTAACTACAATTTGCTGCGGTAGCGAAACATTCGCTGCGATAAACGAATTATGCCCTCTAAAAAGAAGCGTTTGTTGCGCTGACGAATTTTTTGCTGCAATAGAAAAAAAAATATTTTGCTGCGGTAGCGAAATTTTTTGCTGCAATGGAAAAAAAATCATTTTACTGCGGCAGCGAAATTTTTTGCTGCGATAGAAAAAATGAATTTGCTGCGGTAGCGAAATTTTTTGCTACGATAGAAAAAATGAATTTGCTGCGGTAGCGAAGTTTTTTGCTGCGATAGAAAAAATGAATTTGCTGCGGTAGCGAAATTTTTTACTGCGAAAACTATTTCTTTCGACGCGGTACCACAATTTCCTTACCGCATCCTTACAACGATTCGTTACAGCAGAAAAATGATTAGTTACGGTTGACCGTCGTAGCAAAAACATTTCTCGTCGCAGTAAAACGTCCGAGCCGTTTGCCGCGACAACGGCGAAGTTCCGTTTCGTGCAAACTCGATACGCGAAGCAAGTACATACGCGAGGTTGAGTAACGCGGTTGGTTTTACGACTGTAACCGGAGAAAATCCATATTCTTTCGCCGAGCCGGTAATTACGCTCGCATATCGAAAGCGTGCGTGGATCGAGAGTCGGGCGCGGAGGTCGGCGAGATGCGGCGGAGACGCTCGCGAGGGCCGAGTCAAGCGACGTGCGTGTACAACGTAAAATGCTAATAACGTGGAAAGTCGCATAATACGCGGCCTATTACGATCCGCAGATCGAACATTACGAGGATTGGAAGATCATGCGGGTCTATCGCTCGAACTCGATCTACGTTATCGCTTTACAAAGAGAAACGCGTACTTATAACGCCCGGCGAGGAAAAATACGGTTGCGTTAACTAAATATTCACTTACATGCGCGCGACGCGAGCAACTATATTTATCTCGAGGAAATATTTAGCATCGATAATCACGGTCTAGTATTGAATCATTCCGTTCGGTAAAACGTGGTAAACAATTACGTGGTGAGGCGAGACGTGATTATTTGATATTGACAGTTATGCGTTTTTTTCCGTCGAAGATCAAATTGCTACATTACGGTTATGTTTCAGGCGAATTTTTTTTCCCTTTTTGTAAGAATTGTGATTCCTGTGAGAAGAGCATTTTTCGAGTGTCAAATTACGTTGGTTTGCAATTCTTAACAAAAAAAAAATGTAAACTTTCGTAATTTGTACTCGATTAACTAAAAATTTACTTGTTTTTATAGAAAACAAATTTGCCGATATTCTTTTACAATACAATAGTTGTGTGAGTCAGTATAAACATATTTACACAAAAAAAGGGCGAAATTGTCAAAATGTGAATTTAATTACATTTTTTTTTATGAAAATCAATTTGGGTCAATTTCCGAACGGATGTATTTCTCTAATGAAAACAAACTGTATTTGTCAATATAGTTAAATTTGCGAAACTGAAAATCGTAGAAAATAAATTTCGCGTAACAATAAACAATTTATAATCTATACAAATTTCGAAAAAAAAAAAGATGTCTAATGTCTAAAAGTTGGAATCACGTCGTTTCCACGGCAATCTCATCGCAAGCTGTCGTAATTGCAGTGGTAAAAATAGCCGAAGACTTTTACGTTGTCTCCGGAGACGGCGAAGGAAGGAAGTGGCGAGAATGAAAGTGACAACACCTTGAACATCGTAAACGTGACGGACAACTGGTACAGTTGGCGCTTTGAGAGCGCCGCGTGGAAACCTGCGCCGAGTTCATTAACATTTTCATTCAAAATAACGTTTGAAGTCGGAGAGGCGCGAGATGCCTTCTGTAAATGGCACTTTAATTGAGGGAACGTCGGGAAATGATTTTTCATTCGGGAGTTGCCTGACGTTTCCGCATTGACTAACCGTCAAATGATTCACTTCCTGATCAAATTTATTCCTCCGCCACTGGCAGTTACCGTGACTAATTAAGCGGTAATAATAAATGTGAATAATATCGGACAATTTCGCCGACGCCGCGTCGAAGGCGAGCGCGAGACAACGAACGCGTGCGCGTATTTTTGCGCGGAATTACCGTCCCCGAAATTGCCACATTCGACACCGAGATAATTCCACTCCGGGACCGGGTTTACCTCGTTCCGGAAATTATTCCTTCGCGAAAATAACGCACGTTTAAGTAACGATAAATTACCGTCTGGAGTCTAATTTCGATATTTGCGAATAATTCGTTGACAGGTGCATTTTTCTCGATCCTTCATTCATAACGCTATAAATACCCGGTCAGGTCGAGTGTCTATAAATGAACTGGCAACGAAGGTGATGCGAAATAATTCATCGGCCGTCCGATTTTTCCTCGTCCGATCCTCCTCGGACGAAGCGAGAGAACGTCACTTCGGGTAAATGCAACAGCGATCGACGAGAAGGAAATGATTTACTTGGCGACATTTGTCTCTTACCGGGGCGAATGTATCGAGGTATTGGCAAATCCAAAGTTTGACCGTGCACAATGTTTTGACAATTAGGCACTCGTTACTCGCTAATCTATACGAGATAATCGGTCTTACTCGCCGCGATCGCCCAGTTGAGTAATAAAGATAAGGAACCGATAGCGAACAAGTGACTCATCAAATCTCTTACACTTTTAATGGGATTAACTTCTTATTCTAGATCGCTTTTATACGCAACTTGTTTTCTTTCTTTCGCGCTCATTTCCGACGGTACTTCGGTTTACGCTCCGTCGACGTTTCACCGATGAATCGAAGCTTTTTTCCCACTTTTATTAACCGCGGATTTTAAATTCGTCAACTGCCAGAGTCGAGTAACCGCCGCGTTAAAGAAAAATCGCCAAGTGACATTTCGGATCACCTCGAGTGAAACTTTAACTCCTTGCTTCTCCACTTTCATTTTTCCCGCGTTTTTCCATTACGTAAAACACTTCGGAGATACATTTTTGCACGAGTCAGTCTCATATTACGGCAAACTTGAAACTAGTTTTTCAACAAGATATTCAGCTGTGCCCAATTTATTTTATTACTAATTAATTCCTTTTCTTTTATGTCAAGTTATATATTTCGATCGGAGAAAAAGTTCTTTTGTGTTCCCAAACACGTTTATATTATTACCTTTTTTGACATCGTTCAATCAATTGCTATTTTAATTTCGTTCCTAAGTCGTTAAAATTTTACTAAAAACAGTTTAGACATTTTTATCACGTGTCAAAATTAATTTTTCCATCGTTAATGGTCACGCTTGACTGCACAAAACGTTGGCTGAATATTCAGCGTTTATTTTCAACATTTACTCATGTTAAGCACTGATATTGGCGAACTGTAGAAGGATGGGTGACCGGTCGTCACTAGCTTTTCCAAACGAGTAAATATGCATTTTTTCAATTTACAAAATAACAGTTTACGAATTTTAAACAACTTCACCGCTCTTTTCGTTGATTCTCGCGAACGCAAAATGCTCTCAACTGTTTTATACTTACGAAAAGAAGCAGAAAACACAGTGAACAAATGTTGCTTCCAACCAAATCGTTGTTGCACGGCGAGGTTTGTTCCGTGTACATAAGTTCATCCGTTGTAGATAAAAAGTGTAAGATTCCGAAAACACGAGTCTCCTGTTGTCTACTTGGAAGATAAACTTGTCCTTTAATTGTAAGTAGAGCTGGAAATGGAAGCGGTAATGGCGCGGCGTCTCGTGCAGAGGGAGCGCAGCATTTTCGAGTCTCTCGGCACATACCTGCACTCTCGTATACCTGCCCCGAAGCCCGTCGCAAAAGGGACGCGAACAGCTGGCGCGATAATTGCGCCGCTGATATTAATGGTCTCGAAATTCGCTTCCCCGACCATTCTATTTTTCAGGTATATGATCACATACTTACGCGTACCTTAAAACCGTGCCGGGTAAATACCTGAGAGTAGGTGGGTAGTCGCGTATGCAGCACGGAATGTTCTTTTTACGTGACCAAACAAACGCTCGCTCCGGAAATTTATGTCTACTTTCGGGCAGAAAGGAAAGAAAGAACGTTTACGTCAAAAGAGTAGCCGTGTAAAGGACGTAAAACGCTCGGTGAAATTGATTCGGCCCTCGCTGACTTCACTGTAAATGATTTTCCGTGTGATCGGTACAGATAATGTTCCATTTTTATAGACACGAGAATACGGCGAGGTCGTAAAGTCGCACCGATGGAAGAAGCTTGATTTCTGTCGTTACGACCAGGGCGACGGTCTTCCAAAAATATCGGTTACAATTACGCTCATCCGCTCGATTTCTCATTTTACATCGCTTCTCTTTTCGTAGAATTTATGTCGCGTTTTGGTTAGCACGTGCCGAATGGCAGAATCATCTGCCGGACGTTTTTGACAAACTGAAAACGTAAGTGACTATACGTAGACAATGCAAAGTCCTTCTATTTTTACACGGAACGGGCAAGTACAAATTTCGCGACGAATAATATTTGTAGATGTGTTTCTTGCGATATACGTATGTCATATATCTGCAAAGTCAGCACCGCGGTTTTTGAAAAATTTCGAAAAAATTTTTTGTCATTTTTTCTTTTGTTTTTCACGTTATCCGACGCCCGATTGAGCGAGGAATACGAATCCGTGTCGCAAACGGGGCACTTCCGACTGTAAGTGCCTTTTTTTGCAAAAAATCTAAAAATAATGAGGGTAACACGGGAATTAGTGGTACAATAACCGTAATTAAAATCTGTACTTTTGCTCCAGATCAATGAGGTTTTGCTCAAT
>JABFPT010002007.1:0-20947 GCA_022817245.1 Nixonia krombeini
GGAGAGTTCGAAGTCGAGCTGGGGTGGCCGCGGGGGGGGGGCATGGGGCTGGCAAAACGTTTTAAAAAACGGCGGGACCACGGCCCCTTCATGTAGGGCCTAACGGGGGGTGGAATTATCCATGGTGAAACGGCGAACCGGCCTTTTTATTGCGGATGGGAAAAACGCGAAAAAGGGACCCCCGAAAAAGGGGAAGGAAGGTAAATTACAATTAGGGCTCTTTTCCCCGTCTGGAAGGTCGGCGGGGCCACAATCTGGCCGGGATCCCCCCCCCCCCCCTCCTGCCTGTTCAGCTTCGCGGGTCCAAAACGGCGCCGCCGTCCGCGGAATGACGATCGACTGCTGCCGATTTAGTGACATCCGCATTTTATTGTTACGCTCCCTGGCTCGGTGCTACGCGGTGTTAAATCGTGGAGAGGAGCTCTCTCTATCTCTCTCTCTCCCTCCTCTGCCTGCCTCCTTTCCTATTTTTCTCCCCACTTCTCTTCCACTCCCTGGCACTCTCCGCTCGTCGGAAGAGCATCGGATTATCGGCGTGTCAGGGCGACGCTGGTATTCGGTTCACGTCACCGTTTTACAGGCGAAGAATTTTATTGACGCACTTCGTCGCCTCGCATTTTCATGCCTCGCGTGCACCGCGGATACTAAACTGTCGTCCGCGACATATCCGCGTGGAATCGAGACGAGCACACACGGAAAAGCACTTTGCGAGCAGCCTTGGCACGCGAGTCGACTAATCTGATTTCATGTTCTTTAGCCAGGGGAATTTCCGATTTTTAGCTGCTTCGGGAAACAGGGACGCCAATGTCGACTGGGGAGGAACAAATGTTCGTACACTGCCGTCTTCGTTCGTGTCATCGCAAAGAACCGCGGCAAAGGAGCGTTTAATTGCAAATGTCGGGTGACGCGCGGGAAACACGGCAACGGCAGAAGTGTGGGTGGAGGTGGAAGAACGGCGTTTTTACTCCCGACATCAAACTCGCATCAAAGTAGATTAAATAGTTATTCTCGCGGCTGCAGCGGTCGACACCTCTGAGATTTGGATGACAGACGCTCTCGCAGTGGTGTAAAAGCCGAACTCCCTGCAGGCAGAGACAGCTCGTTTATTCGCCGAGGGAGCGGAGGGAGAGGGCGAGGTGGGTGGCAGCAGGGGAGACGTGTGTACACGCATGTGGACTTTCGCGCGCGCGTTCACGGCTCTGAGAAAAAGCTCTCGCGAGCCCTCTCCACCGCCCCCCCCTTCCCCACCAGTGCCACTTTCGCCACCGTTACTCGCGCCCTCTCGCCCTCTCGCTCACCTCATTCATTATTTTCTTGGTTACCTCTAACCGGGGGAAAACTTGTCGGCAGCGCAATTACGTCTGCCGCGGCTCACACCATCCACCCCCGCGCCCGAACCGCCTTTTAGTACAATTTGCCGCCGCCGTCGCCCCAGATCCTCGTTCGCCCCTTGTCTCTCTTCCTTCCGCCCTCTTTCAGTCGGAGCTACATCCTTCTGCCTCGCGCGCGGATGGCTTGGCTCATTTTCCCGTACGTTATAATTAGTGTCTTAATGACTGCCACTCCAGGGGCGATGGGTGATTAAAACAACGACTCTTTTCTCTCCTCCGCTACCTCCATCCTCCCTCTCCCTTTCTCTCTTTCTCTCGATCTTTCCTCTTCTACGCATTGTTTCCGCAAGGAAAAATCACAATTATTTATTTACCATTTCACGCTACAGTCAACGCCGTTCCCATGGTTTATTCACTATTTGCTCTGTTGCGCCGACTATAATGTCTACCCGAATGCGTTTTTATGCACTCGCGCAAACAGTAGTTTATTGTATTAAGCGTGCAGTGTATAACGAAGAACGCGGCACTTGTGTGCAGTTCCATTGTAAATACAAGTCTCCATTGTTTGCGTTTGTCGCACATGCCAAAAACGTAAACAGATGAGAATGTGTACACGCGTGTACCTAACCTTAACGAAAAAGGGAGTATACGCGGATGAGAAATAATGAGACTGAATATTAATAGTGTTGGTAATAGGAATTGTCACAAATTACCGGTTTTTGCGCCCGCGTTAGCGAAACGTCCAGAGATAAGGGATTAGCGGTTGTTTAATTGCATTAGCGGTAGCGAAATCTCTGTCGGCCACAGTTCCGAAGCTTCTTCATTACCGTCCGCCGTCACTCGTCTCTCCGCTCGAGCATCTCCGGCCGTTCGTTCCAACTGTCGGCCGCGTCGCTCGGCGAATCTCTGCCAAGAAATTCAGTGACCGCGATATTTCAATTAACATCCACCGTCCGTTTAAACGGCGATGAGAGAGAATTAGACCTGGCAGCGAAAGCGACACGCGTTTGTACACGCGCCAACGACTTGTACGCCGTTATACACAGCGACGTGTCCACGACGAATCGTTTTCGTCATTTCCGCTTCCGTTGCGACATCGATCGTGGCAATATCGAAATCCACATCCAACAGTTTTTGCACTGACGCGGGCGACTCGTGCGGTTCCCCGTTAGTCGGTTGGCACACGTGATCGCACGTCGTCCGCGACCGTCTTCGCGGCGAACGGTTTTCGCTCGCCGAGACGGAATTCGCGACTGCTCGACCGCACGTTGTGGACACTCGAGTCGCGTCCGTTCAACGAATTTGCGATTCGATCGGCATCGCGGCAAGGCCGGAACGAGGCGAATAAACCGCAAAGTTAGCGCGATAATAATGGCAACGTGAGCGTATTGTTGCGCCCGATGAGCGGGTACTCCGAAGTGTGTGTACGGTTAGTTTTAATTGGCGGGCGGGCGGGAGAGCTCTCGCTGATGCGGGGCAATCCGTGCATGCCTTTATCGTCTTTGCGAGTGAGAGAGAGAGAAGGAGAGAGGCGGTGGATACGCGCATAGGCGAGAGCGCCGAGACAGCGGGGATTACACTGGAAGAGCCTCGGTATCGTCGTGTATCGCGATTCTCGTTCCCGGCTTGAAATTAATTGCCGCATTTACGCGTACGCACCGCTGCATCGTCATACGTTAACTCCGCTGCTAACCGTTCGGGCCGCTTTGCCAGCGGAGATTGGAACGGGCGTAGATAACAAACTACTTCCTGCGGCATAATCCGGTTAAGCGACATTTACTCATTAGCCATGTAACGCGCGCGCCGCGCCGACGGAGGAGAGTACGCGCTTAGGCAACGCTCCCGCCCGGTTGCCGATTAATCATCGCATACTCGCTAATGAATTCGTTCGCTTCTTTTTGCAGACGGAAATAGCGAAGAGGCTGAATGCCATCATCGTACAGATCCTGCCATTCCTGTCACAGGAGCATCAGCAGCAGGTCGCCTCGGCTGTCGACAGGGCCAAACAGATTACCATGTCAGAGCTGCAGACCATGAGCGGGGTAAGTTGCTTCGTCGCCTGAGACGGAGCTGTGGACATCAGCGTTTCCCACGCTTTCCCACTGCTCCGTTATTCGGCTACTGTATTTCATCGTCACGAGCCAAATTCGCTTTTTTACGATACACCGCAATCCAAACAATATTAAACGTCTGTTATCGAATTCAAAATTGAGTCTTTTTTCTTGGATTCTTAAATCGGCAAACTTATAAGCATACGTTTCTGTCACGTACTGTAATAAATCGTATTGATTTTAAATCCCAATAATGAATAATCCAACAATTAGGAGAAATAGTTGATTCTGTGCATGTGCATTTACGCGTAATGCAAGACTTGTGTAATAATTGTTCGTACGCGTGACCGCGCCGAAAGGAGGCCGAGTGAAGAAATCGGATAAACGGCGGTTCGACGCGACTGAATTTCCCGGGTGTATCATCGTACCCTGCTCGGGAATGAGAGCCTCTGATCGCGCCATGCCAAGGCAGACAGACGGCGGCGGTGGTTGCCGGGGCAGCGAGGGAGGAGGGAGGGAAAGGGGAGAATCGAGGAAGGAAGAGTACGCTCGGGGAATCTGAAAGCGGACGGATGGATACGTTCCACCTCCTCGATCCTCGCGAATCCCGAATCCTCTTCAATATTGCTCGAGCACTCAATTTCCTCCCTATTAAGCCACCGGCTTCTTCCGCCCCTCTCAAATTCCGCGCCCGCCTGCGCCCTCGCAGCTTTCCGTCTGTTTCCGCGTTTCTGATCCCCGGTCTTCACCTTCCGATAGTCGCATTATCTCCCTTCCTCTCGCTTCCCCTCCACCACCCACTCCATTCCCGTTTCACCAACGTGCACTTCTCGAGACCGTCGACGTCTTTTTCTTCCCGGCGTGTTTCTCCCTTATCTCGCTTTCAACCTTCCCAATCTCTTCCGCTGAATCTTCCCGTTGGCTTTTCGGCCAACTGACTTATACGGCGTTATGACGCACGAGTGCCGACTAATCAGCATTACGCTTCTGCCCCGCACGGGTTAAACTTGTCCAGTTACCGGTGCCCGCGGTAAATCTCTTTGCTCCGCCATCGGGATATCCCGGGACTCTTAACCTCCAACTCATGGACGCTCAGTTCCTTCTCCACTGACGCTTTCCACGTCGGGGAACACACCACGTTGCCATACTTCATCCGGCTTCCTCTTCTCAGACATCCGATTCGATACATGGGTTGATTAACCGTCGTTTTCAAACTGTGCGTGGAAGGAGGTGTAGAGGCGGGAAGGAACAAAACACGAGGATTTGCCCTCCGCTTCCGTTAGCCGTTTTCTTCCGTGCTATTTATCACGGTATTTTCGCAGAAAGTTAATATCCCGGAGGAGATGCGGATTTGCGATACGAGAATCGCATGTTAAAACGTCGTCGACTTTTCCATCCGCGTTCTCTCTTCGTTCGTCGCTTCTCGCATTTTCCAGGGCCGGGCATTCTCGACCCCATACAGCCATTTTGCACAGGGCGAGGATTGACTGGGTGAAACGAGACGTGAGGAGTGAAAAGATGTTGAGAAAGAGAGAGACGGGGGGTGGCGGGGTAACAATGGAATAGTAGTAGGTGGAAAACTGTTCCCCGGAACGTAGACAAGCACCATGACCTTACTCTCGCCCTTTCTCTCTCTCTCTCTCTTTCCTCCTTTCTCTTATTCTATCTCCCTTTCACGATCATTCGACCGATTTCTCGTCCGCTCCAGCCACTCGACCTTGCATTCGATCGAGACTCTCGAGTGCGGCTTTTAAAAAGTCTCGTCGTTCCCTCTGGCAATCGCAGATTCCTCGAGGATATATCTATTCGTATCCAATATATGTAAATGGAATTTATTCCGTCGCACAAAGACCCTCGGTCGGGCGATGCCCGGCTCTCCGGCAAAATAGCCTTTAAGAGAGGCGATTTCTCGGGAGGCATTTCTGTTAGCGAGCGGATGAGCGCGAGAGCCGCGTTATATGCGCGACAACGCACACCGAACACCGTCGGCTTGTCGAATTTCATTCGGTCCTCCGCTAGCACGGAAATCCGGTCACGTTGCCGACGTATTTTCTACTTTTAAAGCCGTTTCGGGGATTAGAGCGTGCTCCTCATGCTTTGTTCATCGCAAGGAAAATTGCCCTCTTACCGGAGTAATCCGCCGAGCGTAGGAACACTCGTTCCTACGCGCGGTGTCTTATCAGTTCTCGGCTGTGCCGTAATCAAAGTCCAACCGAATTCCGACACTTTCGTTGCTCCCTCGCCAACTACCCGTATATTTCGAAATATTACTCGGCTGTCATTTCCGATCAATCGCAGTCGTATTTAATTGCAACCTCCAGCCGAGAAATGCACGCGATCTTAATCAATCTCCAACACTCTGATAATCGGTATATCATCGAAAGTCACGTTCCCCCAAAGAACAGCGACTGGTTCGAGCCTCGTCGCCGCTCATCGACGGAACGGTGCCAGATGGCAAAGTGGTTGGCACCCGGTTCCGGAGGTGGAAGTCTCGATATTCTCCCCGTTGGCAGCGTCGTCGCCGCTGGGGTTGCCAGAAATGCCGTGTGCGCGGAAAAGAGCAAGCCGCCATTATTGCGCGGTAGAGGACGACGAACCGGATATTACGTGTCTAAAGAGTGTCGGAATACGGTCTCCGTAAGAAAAATTCCTCCGGGTGTGTTTAGCCTGCGAACCGCGGCGGTGGCGACGACACACGTGTATAAGGTATCACGCAAGTTTATGCGCTGGTGTTTAAGCACAGGTGTGGATGTAGGCAGAGTCAGCCAACCGACGCCGGGTTATTATATCGTTAAGCCATTTAATTATCTCGGCAAACTACTCCCAGAATATTCGCCGCCCTCGTTCGCCCGCGCGCCAACCTCGTTACCTAACGAGTGTGTATACACGAGAGGCCGAGCAGCAGCTCCCTTTAACCGACACGCTCCTCCTCGAACTGTTAAAATACAGTCGTCGGCGCACCCGCTCGACGTTTGTTTGCCGTGGAAAAGCTGCTTGACTCGCGATTTCTCTCCGTTAAATCATCCTCGCCCGAGCGTCCCATTCTTTCCGCACGAAGATCGAGTCGTTTGTAAACACGCCGTTCTCGCAGCTACGGCGAAATGCACTTTTATATCCGGGCTTTGAGATTTCTCGATATTGCACCGACGAAAATTTCTCACTCGCACCGATGGGTCTCCCTCCCTCTCTCTTTCTCTTTCTCACTTTGCTCTCGTGCACGCTGGTTGGATAATTTTGCCATTTCCCGCATTGCATCGCACGAGATATATATACTTTCCACCTGATACGTCGATGCTTGTGACAGTGATTGCGGAAAAATCGAATGGAATTTGACGATTTCTTCCAACTCGCGATGCGCATTGCCACTGTTTGATATTTTCTCCGCTGCGCGTAATTATCGCGGTTTAGTATTTGCCGGGTCGTGTTCAAATTGAGGCGAGCAAGAGTGAGAGGGCAGAGGGGGTGGGGAAAGAGAAGAACGGATTGTGAAAACAGTACGAGAGCGATGTGGCGGCCGTTGTATGCACGAGCGCGAAGGATTCGTTAGGAGAGTCTGTTTGCCGAACGTGCGCTGGCTCGCGGCAGGCAAATAAATAAATTTGCGTGTTACTGGAAAAGTGGATTTCCTGGCACGGGGACAGTCGAAGCGGCGCTCGCGCTCTGCCCGATGAATACGTAATTTGGTTACCATAAAGGGAGTTACGGCGGAAAAGACGCAACTGGAAATACTGCGCGAAGAATTCGCGAACCCGCGATTCCGCATCGACCGTTAATTATCACGAAATTACAACTCCATTCTGCGGTGCACGTTTTTCTTTTAATTTTTCTTCAATTATCTACCTTGTAAGATGTTTGCAATTTCCGCGAATACTAATTTTCGTTGTTTATTTTTTGCAGCCACCAAGAGCCGATTTGCCAAGGTTACTGCAACAGATGCACGCACAGCAGCTGCCGCCTGGTGCGGCGATCGGTCCACATCCCGCCATTCCAACCCTATCCGGTCTCGGACCCGGAGCGGGCATCCCAGTACCCACCTCGGCCTCGGCGTTACTGGGCCTTGGCATACCGCCTGGCGCCGGCGGAACACCCGGAGGCACCGCCACGCACCCACTGGCTATGCTGTCCAAACCGGATCTTCACCGCGGACAACCAGACGAGCTGAAGACAAACGGAGGTACCTTACTCCGGTGCTTTTACACCACTTTTGAAAATCCCCAAAAATACTCTCTTTAATTAAAACGGAAGACCCGATCCGGCTATCCGATTGTTTCTCCGAAACAAGTAACCTATCGTCTACCTCCGCTTTTTCCCAGAACGTTAACTTCGCGGTGGTTTCACGTGCAAGTATCGTTTACCAAGTCGAGATATCTCGCTTGGTAATCGACACTTCCGATTTCAACGCGGTATATAGCACCGTAGTGCTGTTTCGCAAAACTCGAGCTTGAGAGTGGACACTGTACCTTATCGCCGGCAAAAAAAAAGTCGCTTATATTTTCCCTTTGCGCAATATCGCGGGCGATCGGGTTAAGTGAACGATGGAACTCGGTCAAATTGCATTGTACAGGCACAAGTCGTTATCAGTCCGATAACACTCGTGTCGAGTGTATCTTAGGCGAAATTAACACATGGGGAAAAGGGGGGAGATAGAGAGCTCGGTGATTCATCGTGATACAAGCGGCCAACGAAACACAATCGAGTCCAGAGCTCGAGATGTGGCGAGCACTGGACATTTGTTCATTCCTGTGAAATTAGCAACGGTATTTTGAAAGTAAATAAGGTAATTACAGTTCTCGGTAGATGTGTAATAATTTTACAGCTTCCGACTAAGTTTAGGAAGAATTCTGGGAAAATTTTATGAAAAAATCGAGGGAAGTTTGGGGGTGTTGACTTGACGAAGTGCGGAATCATATCGCGATCACATTGAAATTCACAAATGGGGTAAAGTTACAAGGCGAAAACTTTTATATTTGATGGATCACCCCTCTCCTCTCTATCTTCGATCTTCCCCTCTTTCTAATGTCTACGACTTCGGTAATCTCGTCCCGATTTCTGGAATTTCTTTGGTCGCCTCTGGTTCCACGCAACAATATATGCAAGAACACTCGCACTCGCTTGTCGCGGAACGCTGACACGGTGCTGAAAGTCGCGAGGGCTCGACAAAGACGCTCGCCGTCGGTATCGCGCCCGCGCGCACGCGATAGCGACTCCAGCAACGCTCCTCTTTCGCCCTCTGATGAGGGAACTCTCGGAGCGTCCTCTCGACACGAGAGTGCTTCCGCCGCCCCCCTCCCCCGCCCTCCCTCTTCTGTGCCAGCCTCTTCCTTTACCACCGCCGCTACTTCTCTTCTTGCCCATCTTCATCCTTTCGTCATTTCGCCTCTCGACCCGTCTCTTCTCCCGCCCCACTCCTTCATCCCTGCCGCGTATCACCTCCCTCACATCACCTTCCTCACAGTCACGGCCTTCGCCAATCTCGCCCCCTGCGTCTCCACCGCGTTGTTGAGGCGTCTCCGCCTCGTGTATTGTATCTCGAGGCAGTATTCCGCGTTATATTTCCTTGATTCGCGGTTATCGACGATCCCGACGATTACGAAGCATCGGCATTTGCCGATGAATTTTGGTGCTCGTGAAACAACTCGCGAGTGGCGGGATCAAAGTGGGAGGGAAAGTATGGGATTTAATCGTTCGCCGTTGGGGAGAAAAGAAACTTGTGGCGACGCAAAGGTCGCGCGTAGCGGGGCGTGAATCGAGCGATCGAATGGTCGATACGCCAGCATAAAAGTATTACAGCGCAATACACATTCGCCCCCGAATGAAACGACCTCTTCGCGTTTTAGGAGAGAATTATGCGCACTCTGCCGTGCCCGTTTACGAGGCCGGGGCCTGCGGGGAACGGGTATCCTTCGGCTCTTTAGGAACACGGCGGATCGTACATTCGGTCGGCATGCCTCGTGCCAGCCCTCTCCTTCCGTCCTCCTTCCGTCCCTCATCCGCCACTCACTGCCCTCTCGAGCGGAAACCCTCCGCAGTCTGTAATAATCGGGAAATATGAGAAAATTCTTCCTACGACCCTTCCACGACAAACCGCTCTCGCCATAACTCTGGCCCATAACTCCAACTATGCGATAGCGCACCATACTTACATCTATCCATGTATACATATATATACACACGTATAGATATAAAACGTTTTCTGCAATCAATTTTTTGAGACGTTCGCCAGAGCGGGAAACAAAGCCGGCTTTATTACGGCGGCGAGCGCCGCTTGATAACTTATCAAATGCGGGAAGCGTGTTCGCTCTCTCGGACAACCTCGCGCCGGAGTCTTATCCATTTACACGACGACAAAACCACGGACAGTCTCTTCTTCGTATTTCTAATTGCTCGATGTTGCCGTTTCATTCGCGAGAATGCGTTCTTGAGAGAGGATCGGGTCGCCTTCCGCAGAAAGCTCGACTCGGTTCATACCCCGCTTATGGCATTTACCCGTGCTTGTTTCTGCCTGAATCAAAACAACCTTCTGCCTTGCCTCTCGTCTGTAATGAGCTTCTTTTGTTGCAGGTCTGAGCGCCGCTGAGGATCGACACGTAAGTCTACACTTCCACACGTTTCGCGGCATGTTAAGTTTCAGGGAAGGTAAAATAATGGCGAGAAAAATAGTGCTGAATTTTGGGGAAGTTTCACTTCCTGCATTGCCACTCCCACCGTTAGTTCTCATTTTGAAACGTTTAAAATCGGTTTGGGAAATAAAGTGCATTCGACCTTTCGCCCTCCCCTACTCCGGCAATGTGCATAATTTTCATTGTCAACGTATATGAAAATTTATTTCTGCACGTATTGACACTTTTTTACGATTAAAGTTGTATTTTTAGGAATTCAATCGTACGAACAAAGAGAACTAATTGCGCACGCAATTATTTTCGAAAGAGTTGTAAAAAAAAATGCATTTATTTCTCGTGCTGAAAAAAATATAGAGAGTGCAAAGGGTTGACAACCTTTTCATTAGTTATGCTTTACGCGAGGCAGTGTACAACATGCGCGATACACAAGATATATAAGAGCGCGGTATAAAACGTGTAATGCATTTACGTCACGTAAATCGCATCAGCGCCTCGCACTATACATTTCCACACTGAATTCCACAGGGCACAAATGAACCTATGCCCTCGACCGTTGCGAACAATTACCGTGATTGACCAATTTTTTCCGGGGGTACATCTCCCCAATTGCTGTTATTAATTCCCGAAGCTATTTCGGGGAAAGCCGGGAAAAGCCGGGAAAAGGAGAGGAGAGAAGAATGATGAAAAATTGAAACGGAGAGTCGAGAGCAAATCGACATACCGCGTTCGCGATAAGGCATTCTCGAGTAGAACCGTCGTATATCCCAATTTCCGTGCTGCGGTCGGTCGTCGTCGTAGCGTCATTATCACGCGAGCTCCGTCCTCTGGTCCGTGTTCCTCCTCCACTGTTATCTCCCCTCTCGGATCTACCGCGGCCCGACTTTTCTCCCGCGTGAGCCGCAAAACTCTCGGCAAATCCCAACGACGAAAGTGAGCATTACGATATCCGCTGAAATTGAATATTAGTCGATTGCCGGCAATTCCGATACCCCCACTCCAGACCACTCCTTGATCGACGAAACGAAATACAATGAAGACGAGGGAAGGCGCGGTGAAAGGACGAAAGCGAAGGACGTCCGTATTTCCCTTATCGCACGGTTCTCTTTTTTCCCCGCTTTGATAACCTCTCGATCCCGCCGTAGCTCGCAACATTTCCCCGTGGTAAAAAGAAACCCGGGTATTCGGTCGTATCGGGCAACGAACGGTGTCGGATATGGAAGCCGTGGCGCGTAAAAAAGTTGCTCGTCAAAAGCAGCGATGTGCATAAAGCTGCAAAGCGCGGCTGCGGGCTTCGCGTTTATTGAAAGCTTTTTCCGAGACAGCGGAGGATGGGCCAGCGGCGTGTTCCGGCGTATCGGGCGTCGGGGATGATTGTCTCGGTTTCGCGGCGAGAACCTGTCGCGCACACTGCACTTCCCGAGCACCGGCTCTCTCGCCACTCGCTCGTTTTTCCACGACATGTCGCGTGTACGCTTGCATGTGGGTGTACGCGCGACACGGAAATATCGCTAGACGAGAAAGAAGCTGCCGGATCAAGGATGAGAACGTCGTCATTGCGGAGACAAATGTTTGAACAAAGATACTTCATCTCTCTGCATCTGTCTGTTTCTGTCATTCTCTTTGCTTTCGCCTCACTGCCCCTCTCTCTGTCTCCCTCTCTGTCGTATCGGTTAATTACCGTAAGCGCGATTCATTGTATTCCCGTGGTAAACGTAATCTCGAGGCTGAAATATAATTATGAGAGGCAATTAGTGTCGCGTATTATGCAACAGAGCGTTATTTAAGCGACAATGTCATCACACTTTAATCGCGTTATTAACTCGGCGTAAGCTGCAATAGCTTATAACGGTAATAACAGTCCACCATTACGACATACGACTGTCGTTGTTGGCCGAGCACGTTGCGCCGGCACGTATTCATTCATGCGATACGAATCGGATCGAAGGAAATACTCGCGCCCGTCGAGCAAAATTCGTGTGTAATCCTATCGCGTGCTGGCATGAGATACAAAGCAAATAACAGGGTCAGTTCGGTCACTTTGCGAGCACATGCGCGTCGACACGCGTACACGCCGATACGCTCACACGCACGACGTTTTAAGCCTTTGATATTTGCATCGCGCATTCACCAGAATATTAATTAATCTTCCTGTTTACATGCACGCTTTATTATTATTGTTGCATTTGCCAAGTATTTGCACAAGGCATATTTGCCGTTGTCGCGATAAATAAACGACGGCTTGAAATATCAGGCTGCGCGAATTCCCGATAACGCGTATGCGCGCGCGCTGCCGTCGGTTCATTTCGAGAAATAATAATTCCTACGTGCCGGAACAGGACGGTCCGAAATAACGGTTGCGCAAGCGCTCGTTACCGACTGCGCGCGATTCGACACGGTGTAATTAGGGATCGGCGTGAGTAAGACATTTGTCGGGGTAAATTAGCGGCGGCGTTTATCGAGCTCGCCGCACGCCGATAACACTATTGTTGGAACGTTAACGCGGAATGTACTTTTCATTAGTTTGACGGCAGTGCGCTTGTTCCGGCGTTTGCGGCGGGAAAAAGAGCCGGCGGATGACGCGGCCAGGCGGTTATACAACACGCTTAGTCCCACGGTCGATCGGAGAACAGGTGGAGGTCGGGATTCGTGTAATTTTCATCTGACGTCAATTAGAGCGCGCTTAATACGCGCAATTATTACGGATTGATAATCGCGTATCCATTACACTTCGGGGACTGCGGGTGGTAATAGGCTCCTCGACGAGTGTACACGTGCATGTGTGCGTGAGGCGGCGGCTAACTCCTCCGCTCGTTCGTTTCACGGTATAACTCGATTCTCTCCTTCTCTGCCACTCTCGCGCTGAGCATAACTCGATGTCTTCCTCGCTCTTTTCCTCCCCACTTCCCTCCCCTGCCCCCGTCCATTTGCCGACTCGACCGGAGGTGGGCCTCTCGGCTCGACTGCCCTTATGGAGGGCTATGAAATTGAAATATGAATGCTAATGGGGAGGGCTTGCACGGGCACCGCGCGTCGTATAACGTTACTGTCTGCGCCGCGAACCTCCTTCCCATCCCTGCCTTAATAACGATCAGGCCTATACCCTGAATACCCACTTGCCTCGTGTACTCTTCTGTCCTCCTGCACACTGGGTGGATCCCGAATAATTACTCGTATCGTATCGCGTTTTATTACACCCCAGCCGTCAGGAATATTCCCTTTTAACGTACCTCTCCGCTGGTAATTGAAGTCACCGCGATTTAATGGAACGCCGCGCATGTCGGGCGTGCACTCTACCGAACCCCGATATCCGTATGCGATGCTTTAAACGATGATGCGCGATACGCAAAAACGAGCAGCGTAAGCCGCCGTAAAAACACTGTCTTTCGAAGCCGCTTTTCCAATTACGGCGACCAGCGTCATTTCCGCCGAGCAACGACGATTTATTTTCCCCGTCTCTTTTTGAGCTTGTCCCGAGCGTTGACAGCCAAGTGGGGAAACAACTTGACCGGAAAAGGTATTGCAAGACAGTGTCGGATTTTCGGCGTAACGTCGAGCGAAGAACCACCCGGTACATGGGCATCGCACGTCCGCACCGCTCGCGTGTACGTGTGGCCTCGCGTTCGTGTGTATACGCGGGCATACACCGGTTCCCGAATTGCCGGTTTACCGAGTACTCACAAGAGATAATTCCACACTCGGGCAAATTATACAGTACGGGTTACATACAGCTGTCCACTACGTCGACGCGTAATACACTCGGGTACTTCTTGCTTTGATATAGATTCCCGATTACTCCCTTCATTGGCGCATTACGTGCGTTTTGGAACCAGGCCGTTCTCTCCCCTACCTCCCTTACTACCCTCCCTCCACAATCGAATCGATCGTGAGAATCGTGTTTCAGGAGGGACGAGTTGTCCGCGTTTCTTCGCTTATGAAATGTTAACTCGTTTAAATCGTCTCTTCTCGTTAACTGAGTTGCGGGTCGCGAAAGTATTTACCGATCGTAAAAAGCGGGAGAAACGGCGGCTCGAAGCCGGCCGCCGCGCTTTAAGGGAGTTATAACCTTGTTTATAGTGGATTTGTATAATAAACGAAATCCGCTAGGATTGCGCGTGCGTGTGTGTGCGTAGGTGCGCACGTGCGCGTGTGCGTGTAACAGCGGGGCACGGCTTCTCTCGTCCGATCCCCGATTCGATACTCCGCATTTAACCGGGAAAGTGGTCGTACGGTCCGCGGGGAATTTCCCTCGGAATCTCGTTACGGGCGTAACACCGAGAGCAATCGTTACTCGCGCACCACCGAGCCCCGCTCGAGGAGCTTCGCCGAGGCGGGCTTTATCTCTTACGGATATAAACCCCCGAATTGCGAAAGTTGCGGCGGAAAAGAAGACGAGGGGCTGTTACATCCGCGGCTGCCTCTTCCCATCTTTAAGCATCGGTTCATAACAAATTCATAAAACAGCGGCGAGGAAAACTACGCCGGGAAGTAAGGGAAACAAAACGGACGGATGAGGTGGGGATTTAAATTCGTGAAATGCACCGAAAATGCACCGTATTACTGCATCCTGGCCAGACGTGCGCGCGCGCGCACAGCTGTTTCGCGCCATTTCGCGGTATTTCTCTCCGCTCGACACTTTTTTTTTTCCTTGAGAACCGTTCGCGCCGATAACGTAATTTTGTTCGAACGACGCTGCGGGAATAATTGCACAAAATTAGCCGATGTTCCGCGGATTATCAACCGGTGTTTCATCGAGCGTCGTAACGCGGCTGAAACTCGATATCCTGTTTTTGCCTTACAAGTTATCGGCTTTTCGCTCGGCTCGAAGGCCGCGCGCCCTAGCGCAGTCGATACAGCTTGTCAAAGCCATCTTGCTGATACATCGTAAAGCGTCCTTGCCTCTCATCCAGGCTTTCGAGGCTTGTCGAGTGATTGATTTTTCCCCCCATCCGCTCGCTCCCCCCTACCCCCTACGTCCGCCTCTCCTCATCCCCGCGCGCCAAGTCAATTATAAATACCATTTACACTTTCGCGGCGAATAAATGAGGTAAATAAATCGAAGGGGAGAGAAGCGTCGCGATTGAGCCGGCGGCGTGGTCGAGACCAAGAGAGAGAGAGAGAGAGAGAGATACTGTAGACGTATGTTGCCGTTGTAGTCGACCGGTAAATTAAATCACGAGTAAAGCGCGAATAAACGGGTTCCGGACCGGGGTAGAAAGAAAAAGGAGAGAAACTGCCTTGGAAGTCAGAATATCTGAAAGTCTAAAGGAAGGGGGGAGGGGAGGCTGGGGGGGAATAAAGAAACGAAAAGAGAAAAGGACAAAGTGAGAAATGCGGCTTCGTCGTTGGCAACTACGGTGGCGGGAGCAGCAGCGGTGGTGGATGAGCGCGTAAAAACAGCGCTGACTCGGCGGCAGAGAGTGTAATTTATTTTAATTAAAGTGGTCGCATTATTTAAGCGAAGTATAGCGGGTGACGACGCGCGTCGGTGAAAGGGTTGAAAGGGAAGCGAGATCGCAGAAGCTGACACGATACGCGGCGGCGGTGGTAATGGTGGTGGCGGCGTCGCCTCTCTCCCCGCTCATCCCCCGCCGCGCCTCAGCACGCTCGGTTCCGCTTCGGCAAGCCTCGGAGGGCTCTGGCAGACTAATTCACTCGCCGCCCCTCGCGCTTCTTCCAGCCCTGTGCATATAGAAGGGCACTCGAGAAGTCGACATCGCCCGCCTTAGCGACACCTCTGATCTCGTTATAGGAGGCATTAATTAATTTACAAGATGGCGCCTGACGACGCCGGCAACGGAGTAGCGGACTTCTCTGGTCTGGTGCTGCGTCAACCATGCTCGGATAAATATCGCGGGACTGCTCATCGGCAAATATTGTCCCAGGCGCCCGTGTGCATCGGAGCGTCCGATTTACGTTCCGTTTTTCAGAAGCGGGAACGTTGACGAGCGAATGTTTAATAATGGAAGGGGAAGGGGGATGGGTGGAAGGATTGCTGCGGCCTCGACAGCCGGAAGAATAATCAACCCTACACCGAGTCGACTATTACGAAATTGGAAACAGGAGGGAGCGGAAGGGCCAACAGAGCAGGGGCCAAATGGGGGAACGGTTGAGTAGAAAAGAGGAGATGCGTCCGCTGCGTTTTAATTACCAATTGAAACGTCTTCCTCTCGACTTTCAGCGTCGCTCCTCCGCCCCGCTCTTTTATCCCCTTTTCCACTTTCGCAAATCTCATTATTTCGACTCCAACCTCGACTTCTTCATCTCGCTTTATCTCTCTCTCTCGTTCAGAGCCACTTGATATTTTCAAACACTTTAGCCAAGTTTTCCACTTATTCGTCTAAAAAGAGGATGCGATCCACCGGAAGGAAAAGAGTTTTAAGTTGATATATTCCGGGATGGAGGAAATTCGGAAAAGAAAATGTAACAACTCTGCTTCACTCGTCACCAAAAACATAGAATTGATACACGAATTGGTTATCAACGCCGGATCTAATTACTTCGGTATTAATTAATTATCGCGTAATTGCGCGATAAAATTAATAGTAGCTTTACGGGAGTGGCGGAGTCTATTTACTTTATCGGGTTTCCAACGCGATTCGTTGGAACTTCTAACGAGGCGATTTCGACCTGGAAACGATACATCAGCGTCTGGAAAACTCATTAGTGGCCAAGTCCATCATTCAGCCGCGAGTATCGCGTCGACTTAATGTCTCGTAGCGGTAACAATCCGACCTTTTTGTTCGACTAATAACCCGCCGTCCTTGTGTTCCGCGGCCGGATAGACCAAAGATTTATTATACCGATTCTCGCACACTTGCATCATACGTGCGAGGACGCGCGCGAGCAGAAGTGGAAGAGTCTTGGAAGATCCTCGCAGGCGTGCCAACCGAGGCTAGTCCGCGGTGTATATGGTAGCCGGACGGCGCGGACTTTTACGAGGCGCGCTTTACGAGCAACTGAACTTTTTCATAATTCGCCCCTGGTAATTAGTTCGTAATTTAATGAGCCGCTCGTAAATACACCCCGAGGCCCGACCGCCTGCTTATTACGACTGCCTATTTTACCATAACCGTTTCCCCCGGGCTCGTTTTTACGAACGCGCAGTAGAGGAAGATCACGTGCTCCTCTCGTTATTGTTATCAATTGATGAACGAACGTTATTAAAATCTTTCCTTTGTCTTGCTACTATGACGTCAATGTTAGAACTAATCGGACTATTATCTGTTGTACTAATCCTACTGTGAAATATTCCCGTGAGAGAAATGCCGTACAGCTGCATTAACAAGTTACATTTCCTAATTAATTCAACGATTATTCGATATTACAGTTCTCTGTTGTTAATGACCACGTTTACATTTTCGGGCGTTGAACATTTAGTCGAGCATCCAACTGGAATGATCGTCGATTACTTTTATCTCAACGGAAAGAAATTATACAACATTCTCCGAAAAGTTGACAATTACGACAAAGTAATTACCAGAAATGATAGTTCGCTCAGTATATGAAATACATAAATAAAATTTTTTAATTGTATCATTACTTATAAAAATATTCGCACAGTCGGTGCATATTAACCAAACACGTGACGCGGATATATGTAAAAAGTTCACAACCTTTGCGAACTTGTAACGCGATTTGTAGCAATGACTTTGCAATTATTATCGCCTTTTTTCTGCCGAGCTCTTCCGTGGGGAAAGACAAATTTTTATAGGAACAGCCCCGTCGAAACTTTTATCCACGGAAAGAAACTGCCGTCGATTTGATTGCACGTGTCCTCCATCTTTGCGGGGATTTCACTCGCCCGTAACAGTTGTTCGGTCAGCGACAAATAAGATTGATGGTGAATCTCGTAATTTGTACCACACGCGTGTGGAATAAATAATGGTCGGAAAAAAAATAACCGAATGCGTGTCACGTATCTGTCGTGAGGGGTTCATTAAACGACATTGGCGATAAGACAGCTGCGATAACACCGCGACACTTCCAATCGATTCATTTCACTCGAGACAGTAACCTACCCAGCAATATTAAAGAGTGTACACACAAATCGTTTGATAATTAAAAAAATAATGGTCATGTGATGAAACGTAACGACTAATTTAGAAACGTGACCTAAGTGACTGAGGGAAAAGCATGTGTACGGTTAAAAACGATGTTAATCGGAGCGCCGTGTTAACGCGGTGAGCATCGACGTCAGCCACGTTGTTCGCTGTTTTTGCTCGTCTTGTTGCCCTTATCTCATTGCTTAACGATCCCGAAGCGTTCGTTAAAACTTGCGCGCTTTTGGTACGGCGGCGCGCGCGGGTGAGAATATGCCCGCGAGGCATTGTTGGCGGCTTTTTTCAACGTGGCGAGGGAGAGGCCACCGGAAAGGTGGAGGGGTGGGGACAGAGGAGAAGAACGAAAAAAGAAGACCAGGAGAAGAAAAAAGTCGAAGGCGCGGTATAAAGCGAACGATTCGAGATATCTGCGGGCTTTTCAATTACCGCGCCTCCCTTTTTGTTGCCTCTTCCTTTCGGCCGAGACAATGCCGCGTCCTTTTTATTCCTGCGCTCTCATTCTTTCTTCCCTCCCCCCTTCACTCCCTCTCTTTCTTTCTCTGTCCTCACCATTCAAATAGCGCGTGGAATGACTGAAAGGCGGCGGCGGCGGCGTCGGCCGCTCGCGTTTACGCGGCTATACGCCGGCCGTCATCCAGCCTTGTAGCCGCTCGAGTACGTCGGCTCGGCCGGCTCTGTTATTACAGTAATGATAACAGCCGGAGAAACGGGTGTTACGTGTTTCCGTGGCCGATCGACGGAACTCCATTACGCCTCTCTTCTGTCATTCGGGTTCTTCCTCCTCCTTTCCGTTCTCCTCTCATTGTTCCGCGGTCGACGGACTTTTTTCTCTCTGGTTAACGGGAAATTATTTCCATGTGGGAACGCGTCGTCTTCGACAAATTTACCGCAACTGTTTTGCGGTGACATGTCTCGGCTCCGATCAATTAAGTGTTGTGGTTAGAACTACCCAACGCGAGTTGCGGAAAAGGATTTCGAAAAATGGCTGTAACGAGCTTTAAATCAGGCCACGAAATTTTCGCAGTCACGACCACAAATTGTAATTGCGGTAATACGAAACTACACTTTACACTACATTGTTAATAACCGTTAGCCGCGCATTCGTCGCATGGGAACATTTTTTGCCACTATTCTTCCCGCGTTGCAACGCAAGCCGTAAATCGGTTAATTCCATCTTAATTCAATCTTTACCTGTGGAAAAAAGGCGCAAATATGATGAGAAGGTAATGCGTAGAAAATGGCGGGTTTTCCGGCTCAAGCGCGGAAACGATTCCCGCGCGAATTCAGCTTCCATCCGAAATGCATATAATCCTTGTTAACGAGTGGCACTATTGCCGGGTGCGAGGCGCTCTGCATCGTGAATAATAATTGGCTCGTTGATTTCGGTTAGCCGGGCGAGAGAGCTATTCGCGACGGATATTTACAGGCGAGATGCGAAAGACGTTCGGAGTGTAGGAAATAACCGTAATAATACTAACAACGCTGGCGTCGTTGGAGGCCGACGCGGTTGGCAATAATAATAACGGCAATAATAATCATGAAACCGATAACCCGGAGGCGCCGGCTAGTGCGTTCAGCGCGGCGCGCTGTTGCATAAAATTGTAGAATCCCTCGACGCCTGCCGACCGAGATAGCTGCAAACAGAGGCGAGTTAATTTAAAAATGCAAATTCCAACGTGGGAAGCTGTGACGCGGCGAGACGGAGGGAGTGGGGTTGGGTGAAGCGGAGGAATGGAGGGAGGAACAGTGGGAGAAAGAGAGAGAGAGAGAGAGACACACAGTGAGCTGCGACAAAGAAGATGCGTTTTGTTACATTGTAATCGTTTTGGGGGACAAAAGTGCTGATGATGTTTGTGAGCCGGCTACTTTATAAATTATGAACCGTCGCGGTTTCTATTTCTCAAAGGCCGATGGTAACGGGTTTAGTAACAAGGATAATTGGCAGGGCGGACAGTCGAGTAATTGCGGAGGGTATGAAGCCGGATACGAGGGTTGGGAGACAATACGTCGAGTGTCAACGCGAAAAATCAGCGTTATCCGCACGTGGCGTTGTCAGTCGTCAGGAATTCCATGAATGTTCAAGTAGCCGGCTCATGCGGGTAAAAAAAGGATGTGGCTTGCCACCTGTCGGCCGAGTCGCGAACACAGTCTCTCTTTTGTCCCGCGAAATGAGACAAACATTTTTTGCATGAAAAGCCGATTGTCCGAGATACAAAGCTGAAGAGAGGAAGCGGTTTCCCGTTTAAAATGTTCAACGAGACGTATTTGGAAAATCGGCAAGCGTCGACGACCACGATCTTTTCCGCCTATGCGACGAAGAGGCCGTTGAAACGAGTTCGCCGATTGAGGAGGAAAAGGATGATGGCGGATGAGAACCTCTGGATGCAATCTTGTACCAGCTGGGGTTTGCGGGGTCTTGGGAGACGCAGCTCGGCTCGTAACCTCCTTGTGGGCCGTCGTCGCTGGTGTGAGAAATAGGGAAACAGGTTTTAGGGGGTTGCAAGAGCCGCGGTTGGGGCTGCGAGAGAGAGAGAGCGAGCAGGAACGAGTGGGATAGCAGTGCGAGATGTGCAAGTAAAGATATACACGCCATTGCGTTGGCGACGGGGCGGAAGGAGATTGGGAGAGGTTAAAGTGGAGACGAGACTAGACAGATAAAGACGACGCTTGCTCGGGGTCGGAAGCCAATGGAGAAGATTGGAGGAAAGAAAGGAGCGAGAGAGAGCGAGAATGAGAGAAGTGGGCGAAGGGGATGAAGAGAAAGGGAGAAAGAGAGAGAGAGAGACTGAGGTTAAAGGAAAGTCGGAAGACGCGACGCGTGAGCGATCAACCGCTAGAGCCGGTGCTCAGGTGATGCCAAGGGGGGAGGCGTGAGGAGACCAGGG
>JABFPT010002008.1:6024-20931 GCA_022817245.1 Nixonia krombeini
AATATACGTGACATACGTTATACTCGACTAAAACGTTTATTTCGCCCATCGATAAATATCGATCGTCGATTACCCATCCTTTATAAATAACCTCCATAAATAAATGTATTCCGGCTAAACTTAAATAAAAGTTAGCAGGAGTTATCCGCATTATAAAAACGATACTTTGCCCATTTACCCTTTATTCCTTGTTTAATCTGGACTCTAAAAACGTAATTTCCACATCCCATTTTCATTAAAGATAATTCATATAAGTAGTAATTATGCATGGTAAATATCGCTGTAAACATCCCTTTTGACGCAAAGTATGTAAACATCCTGAAAATGAACATTTCCCCGAACAAGTGCGCGAAGCCAAACGAGAGTCTGCCCAGTTCTTCGCTTCGAGTCTGCCCGGCGAGCGCCTTTGCAGCTGCAAGAGGAATAATGGCAAACTGAATTAACGAACGTGTTCCCGTAAATTACTCCCCCATGCGCCTTATATCGAGTATCCAAAACCCTCCAGTTTTCTTTCACGGGGCGAGTAAACGCCGCAGTATATACATCCGAGCGTATCTGGAAGTTGTACGTTCGAGTTGAGATTGAACCACCGATTTCCTGGCGATCCGTGTTTTATCCCCGCCAAGTGTATCGGTACTGGCACTGGATATCGGCCGCTGTCGTAAGCGTCGTCGTTGGATCTTGGCTCGCGGATCCGCGAACGTCGCGCTGACTAATTCCACTCGTATATCACGCGCTATATTTAAAGCTTTTAAGCCGCGCACGTGATCCGCGAAGTTCGTATAATTAGGTCGACCGAGCGCGTCCGTGGGTGGTATCTCGCGCATCCCGCCGCAGCTCGTCGTCGCCTCGATTGTCTCGCCTGATCGGCGAAAGCGGCGTGCTCGGATATCCGAAACCGATTTACCCGAACGACGGTATATCGGCCTCGTTCGGATATATCGGTATGTGCCGAACACCGGGTTTGCCGAACGCGTTACAAACACCCCTACGCGAACCGGAACGAGAGCTCGAATGCACGTCCGGCAAAAGTTTCTTCTTCCCGGGCTGGGCGGGAGGGGTGGGGAGGAAAGAGAAGCTAATGCAGAAAGAGAGGGAGATAGTTCGAAAAGTTCTCGCGCGGTCGTAAATCCGTGCGTTGATAACCCAGACACGTTAACAAGCGTTAAGGACAAGTTGCTGCCGTGATTCGGCGAAAGTGCGGCATGATCCGAGAGAGCGCGAGGCGCGCGATGGCCAAGTGGCGCAGGCAAAGGCCAACTTCCGCCGGGTCTGGTGGACCTGGGAGGAGTGGAAGGGGTGGCGATATCGAAGCTTCTCCAGTAGACTTATCTGGCATGGGGCGACGCGGGACAAAGGGCGGCAGCGCGCAAACTTGGACGAAACTTCGGGGGTAACTGCCCCCGCGAGAGCAGCGCGTGCCGCTGATACGCCATCGCAGGGGGGAGTCTCCGACGGGCGGCGAGAAGACCGCGATTAGGAGCCGCCACCGCCGATCAAAGGCTGTTTATCTCGTGGAAAAATGACGATAAGGAAAATCCGCGTGAATTATTACCCTCGCGAACGGTTGCCCGGACAAGACGCCGGGGGACTTTCCGCCGTTTCGTGGGGTAAAAGATGAACTGCTCGTGTAACGATTACTCATCTCGTTATCGACCTTTCGCTATCAACAAATAAGCACAAGAGCAACAATTCGATTCGCAATCAAAAATACATTCCCAAAGAGACGAGTCGCCTATACAATTTCCCCAGTATAATATTTCCATCGCAAAACTTACTTTACCCGGCAAACGTTTATTTTCCCGATTGAATCATTTCCTCTGTTTATTCATCCCATTCACGGCTATTGGAAAAATAATAATTCTGGACACGTTGAAAAACGATACCGTGAAAAAGACGTTTTTCATCCAGGCCCGATCTCATATTTCTTTCGTAATTACATCCCGAGAAAAACACTCTCCAGATATCCATTATATTAATGGCTAAATAATAATCCCGCCGGTAAATCCGCATGGAATACTTAGCTCGAGTGACAGGATACTATTTCAATTTCAAGATCCGTGCCAGCACCGCGGGTATTTAAAATATGTATAGCAGAATTCTCCGCAAATTTAATACGTCTACTGTAGTCGAGGCATTCGCGTCACGTGGGCCTGATGAAATTCCGAACCGATCGCCGAGGAATTCTGTCAAATTGATCGATTCCGTCAGATATTACGACACTGTTTTAACGGCCCGTGGCTGAGCAACGCCGTTCGGAAAAATGGCAATAAACGTCGTCGTTCGAAACCTCGCCATTCATCCCGCGTGTTTAATTCATTCAAACGTTTACCGGAGTCAGCGGCCCGGGAAATTGAAGAGTCTTGATGTGTCAGTTACCAAAATCCTCCTAATTTTCCGGGGAAGAGGCAAGTTCGGCACTCGACAATTCACGTATGACGGGACTAGTGATTTAACGCCGTTCCACATACAACCGATGTGCGTCGCTCGTCTACGCGTCAGAACCGTTGTGCAAATAGGATTCGACCGGCGAAATCTAATTGCCAGATGCAATAACCTCACAATTTGTAAACAGCGTCAATTTTCAAACAAATTCCGACCGGGAAGTAAAAGTAAACCGCGGCTGGCATTTCTGCGAAAATGTTTGGTATCGTTGTTGCAACAAAATCCAATACTTTAAGACATTTGGAATCTGCTGCAAGTGCAATTCGATTGTTAACAAACTTTTTGTAATTCAAACATAAATCTCTAGTTTTCCTGTTAATTGAGAAATATTCCACGATTTTCCAACGTTCGGTTGACATTCGTACTTGGCGTGTCCTGTCGCAGTTAAACTCCTTAGGCAACACAAAACTGGTGCAATGTCCGTTGTCACTTTGATCCGACTTTACAGATTGCCGAAAGGAGACCGAGCAAACTGGCACAGGTTGCTGCACGTCGTTAACAAATTATCTCGCAAAAGTTTAGGAATGAACGCGATTGCTATTCCGGCGAATTAAAAAGACAGAGCTTTTGGAAATACATCACACTGATTAAATTCGATCCAGTTTCCAGATGAAAGTGTAAATCCGCGAGTGAGCGTAGATGCAATTTATTACCGGCATCTTATGACGCTTCGCGTCAAGTGGAAAGTCCTAATAATGAGATATTTGATCCTAAGCGTGATAAGACACCGGGTAATTTAAGTTTTACGAATTATTAACCCACTCCGTACCGGTACAATTGCAGACGTGTAATGTGGCTTATTGAAACGCAACTCCATAATAAGAAGTCCATCCACCTAAAACCCAATAAATGTTTGAAATCGGGTCGCGCATTTTCGACGAAAACTATTTAAATTCCATTATTATATATACTATACTAAGAAGTTGACATCCAAAACGATACATTTCTTTCAAACCTCCAATACCGTCCTATTATTAAACTCTGTGTAAGAATTCCTCATTAAAAACGGACACAAAAGCTGACCACAAAAATCGGGAATCCTTACGGGAAACCTTAATAATGCGCTACTTTAGTTCCCACTCAAGCTCGCAATAACATCGGCATTCGGAGCCATCGGAAGCTTTAAATTCAGGTGTAAATAGATGACAAGAATTGTCGTTGGAGGTGTCCATTCTCTGCATAAGCCGGTCGGGTCCCGCTGGGCAGGGTCATTCGGATCCCTGTATATTTGACTCGCAATCGGTCTTGACGCTCTCTGTCTCTCCCGCTTTCTCTCCTCTGCGTCCACGCCAGGTGCCCGCTTTGTCACGGGGAGCGCAGGTATTCGCGCGTGACCGCGAAATCAGGGAGATAAATAACTGTTTGCCGGCGAGTGGAGGGCCGATGCCCCTGAGGATTCCCGCTTTCTCTCTCTCTCTCTCTCTCCCTCGCTGTCTCTCTCTGTGTTAGAGCATTGTAAGTAGCGGAGAGTTAAGTGACGAATGATGAGCGAGGAACAGCTGAGCAGGGCCGGGAGTGGCATACGCCGAATTCCTGGAACGTGTTTTATGGATCCTGCCCGTTGTACTTCTGGAGGAGGTGCTGCAGGAGACCGTCGTTCGGACGCAGAGGAATTGATAGAGCCGGGGAAATCGATGCTGTGGGATGACCCCGCGGCTCGTGACGTCTTCGTCGGCTTTGATGTTATTGTGCCACCGGCCATATATCTTGCCCGCTTTCGAGCAACAGTGCCGATGGAACGTCCTCAATGATTCCCACTTTACTCGGACTCTTGTTTAGATCCGAATGCATTGCCTTTGACGATTGCTTTTTGTAAACTATTCCCGGACTGTGTGATACGTAGCTTTTGCTGTTGAGCGTCCTCCAAGATTCTGAACGACGCGGCACATCGTCAGTCATTCGGGATGAAGCGTGGCTGAAGTGACGCCTCGCTGAGATATTATACGCGGGAATAAAGTAACGAGGGGTGTAATTTTTCATAAACTCGACATAGAGTCGATCTCCGATTGACTAAGCGGCTTTTTACGCACTTTCGAATTTTATTTTTATCCACTCATGTTTCCGTATTTTCCTCTTTTCTAATTCACTTGAAAATCGTAGAGGACGCATTGTGAAAATAACAGTCGGATCGAGTAGAGCGATAAAAATCAAGCGACAATTCCGAAAAGCAAAGAGAATATTTTCCTTTTGCGTCGTTTTCGACACACTATTCAATATTCCCAGTAACATCTGGATAATAAAGTGATACAGTCGAGCTGAAGAAACTAAAAGTTATGTGTCAAATTAAAACCAGTAAAACTGCAAAATCTTTTGTATGTTAAAATGCATTAGAGTTAAATATAGGAGGACTGAATGAAATGAATAAAATAAATTTCAATTACAAAAATAAAGGTCCAAAACCGAAAGAGCGATTTTCCATCGATTTATATAAAATAAATTTATATAAAACGTTCTATAAAGAGCTGTCATTAAAAATATGAGACACACATACAATAATTTCTATTGTCCAATCAGCTTGCTCCAACCAGAAATAAAATGAATAGAAATAAACGAGGAAAAGAAGCCGCTGGTATAAAATTCCCTATAAATTATTCATAAAAACAGCTGAAAAACAATTTTTTGTTGGTCCGCGGCGCACTAGAATAAAAATTCCATCTGCCGTCGTTTCGCCGGCGCAAATGCGTTTTACAAACCCGGGAAATGCGGTCGGCGAAATGCGCGCTGAGGATTCATTGAATTTTCGGGCCGACTTTTCACGCATACTCAATTGACTTCATTTTCCGGCTTTGTGTGGTGCGCTTCTGCGCTTTTCGGTGAATTAGTCACGCTTTAAAAATGTAATGGACAGTGGAGGGCGAAGTGGATCCGGATTATAAATATGCGGGATATATAAAGTCTCGCGTGCGCTGTCTATTCCCGATTCACAAACACAGCCATTGTATCGAAATTTGGCGGTTGGCCGCTGTCGCCTATCGATCCCTCGCAAAGAATCGAAAAAGCGAGCGACCGAGGGCGTCGCAGTCGCGCCTGTGTCTGAAGCCCTCTCCGTTTAACGAAACGCGTTTCATTCAAGATTTAACGTCGGCGACGACGTTTCCGTCATTTCCCTCGCTTTTTCACCTTTCGTCTCGTGAGATCACTCAACTCCCGCCCCCCCCCTCCCCCAACCCACCCCACCTCTTCCCAGTAAAGTGTCAACAAATCGATAACTCCTCTGCCGCGCTTTGAGAAAAGACGTTTATTCTCCGGTTCCTTAATTAATCCGTTAAGAGCGGTTAATCGATACGGCGAAGTCCGAAACGGCCTTTTCTATTGCCACTAGCTCCATTTCCCGCCAACTTTTCATCCCGAATGAAAAATTTTTGGCCTGCCTTGACTTTAATCCCCGGTAAAAGGGTTTCCGGCTGTACAACGTCTTCTCTTTGCCCGCCACTTCGATGGCTGTTGAATAATTGAATTTCTCTTTCCGCCGCGTGCGTTACCTTTCCGAGTTCCCGGTCGGAACTTTCTTGTCGCGGATGAAAAGCCGCGTAAATCAAAACCGTTCGAACGTCGCTTTACGCCAAACGTTGGCTAACGAGTCGGCGGTCCCGTGGCTCGCAATCTCGAGATGGCACTTGAATCGAAACCCAACCTAACCTTTCGTAAATGCGCGCGTGGAAATTTCCACCCTCCCTCGCCTCCCAGCCTCACCCCCTCCCCCTCACCCCGCCCTCGGAGGCGGAACGCGGGTTAAGTTGAAAATGTATAGCGGTGTATTTAAATTTTTATGTTTTCGAGAAAGTGTAGCAAGTTCCCAGTTTCTGGATGTCATAAAAGTGGCGGCACGAGTTACCTCGCTCTTTCTCATTTTGCGCAATCAGCTCTTTTCCTTCCGTCACCGTAATCCCCTGCTTTATCGTTATTGCACTTTCGAGTATTAAGCATCGCGAATACTGTTACGCTTTAATGCAACATTCATATTTGATAATATCCGTTTAACGTCGCGCCGTTTTATTCGCTCGCCGCACAGTCGTTGCGAAATTTGCGCGAATAAACAATCCTTCTTAATCTGGAGCACCGTTTTCCGAAAAATACACACGCGCCTCCCGTGTAAACGCGTTGGCTGGTGCCGAACGGCGCGTTAACTACAGGAATATTCTTGCGAAGTATTCTTAATAATAAATTTCACTCAAAGAATAAACGCTGCCTTATTTTTGCGGTAAGGAAACAGCGAATTATTTACTTTGCTTTGCGTTACCTTTTTTTTTTTATTTACTTTCTTTCGCCAGCTTTACAAAAATAAAACATCCGCCGTTCCGCAGACACAAATGTTTCGTTCCTAAACTAATAATAAGGATTAATTCTTCGCTGTTTGTTTACCGCAAATCGGTATTGTCCACGACAGTGCGCGATACACATTTTCCGCGGCTTCTTGCGCGAACTTCCCTTCGGACGGAATAACCAATAATCGAAATAGCGCATGGTAACCGATAAAGCATTTATTAATGTGCGAAAGGCGGTAAAAAACGCTGGGAAATACAAAAAAGCAAGAAGCCGCGGAGCTGCAGCAATGTCTGTATTTCATTCACAGAAATAATAACGTTGGGATATTTACGGAAACGCGGATACGCGCAAAAGATTACAAGCGTAAATAACTGTCGGATATGAATGCAAATATTTTCAAAAGTATGGAATAAAAGTGCATAAATATTGAACAAATTGAACAATTTCCAGTAAAATGGTGAATATAATATTGTTACACGTTTTAAACGTGTCATACGCAGTTCGTACATACGTATTCGTGTAATCTGTGTAAACAATCATATCTACAATACATGTATGTATGTATACGTATATAAACGTGTACACACGCATACATATCTATACAAATATGTATTACATATACATTGCACACACACGCATAAACAAACAAAGTGTCCCTAATCACTTTGCACTGGATCCAATGAAGGCACACACGGCGCCCCATGGAAACGGTGCAGGGCGATACAGCAGGTTCGCGGAGAACGGCGGCTGGCCAATCTCGCGACTGTCAACAACGGATCACCGCGACAGCGGCAGTAGCGGTGGCGGAGGTTGTCGTAGGCTCGAAGCGGCGCGCGGCGCGAAACGCCGGCCGGGACGAGAGCGGCCGTGTGCCTTCTGTGGCAGCGGCGGTGGCTGCTGCCGGGGTAGTGGGGGTGATTCCGCGCGGGAGGATGGTGGCGGCCGCGCGGCAGCCTCAGTCGTGCGCGACGCGCCATATGCGGTGGACTATTGGTCGTGCGATCGTGAGCGTAATCCCGCGTGACACGTGTGACGCGCGGTACTGATGGGCTGTCACGTGCGCGGACTGCGGCAGCGAACGCGGCCGATTCGGCCCTGAAGGGCCGCGCTAGGTTGCGTAACGAACGCAAGCCAGCACTCGCCGTTTTCCGTAATAGTTCGTACAAACGTATCCTACAAATCAACGATCGCGACGGTTTCACATCTGCGGAATTATTTCCGCTGGCGGAATCATTTTCGTCAACGGGCTCATTTCACTTTCGGAGTCACGATCACCTGGGGAAATACTTGCGGAATCACTTCCAACCGCGAAATTCCTTTCAATTGAGGAATCATTCCCAATTTGCGGAAAGTCGTCAAACCTGGACCAGTTCGAGTTGAGGACGGAAAAATCGGTAACGGGTTGCGCTGCGCCAGTTTCCGCTTCGTCTTCTTTGAGCGCGGACAACACTTCTCACGTATTCGCGGGTCACGAGTCTTCGCTGGGTCGCGGAAAGCTGGCTCGCGACGGGAGTTGTGGCGCGGCTCTGTCAGCCGAGGATGGGATGACGGATTGCTGGAATCGAGGGGACTTCGCCGGAACGGAAACGTCGGCACCGGGGAAGAGGTGAGGAAGTTGACGTTGATGGATAATTTCGGTTATCGGCGGATTGGATTTTCGAGCGCGGAAACGGCCGTTAGTCAGCGGCGTTGTTGCGCTCTCGCGCACCGTTGACGTCTCGCTATAAATACGCGTTTCTGATTTCTCCGGTCTCAGTATCGCTGGATTTTTCCAATTGACTTCAATCGGCCTGTCGCCGTGAATGTAATATAAACCCATTGCCGGTGACTGACAGCGGCGGGAAACAATTAGGTTTAATCGGTTCCAACGAGACGCGTGTCACGCGACTGATTAAATACTCAAAACTTTCTAAGTAAGATGTTAAACGCGTATCGGGTCGCGTAAATACGTGAAAATAATGTCAAAATTACGTTGATGGTGAAGTAACAGCGTATCCTAAAAAAATGGGAAAAAATTCATCCCTGCGGGCTCCCAATACACGTGTGTGCTCGCGGGGACGTATGAAAGCAGGACACGAGCAGATGCCGATAGGATCGTAATTACAGCTACTGATACCCCAACGGTAGTTAATAGAAAAAATGACGGGCCATTGGGAACTCCGCTTTGGTTGCACCGGATCCGTCTTGCGATTCAGCCGGTAACAAAGCGGGGAAAATATAGCTTCCGGTCGGAACCTCTCGTCAAACCGTCTCGATACAAAGGGAGCGCAATAACTTCAAAGAATCGAAACAGGAGCGCGCAATCGACGTTTCTGTTCAATCCGCGTTCGACCGACTTGATAATCGAGAGGCGCCATTTTTATCGGCGTTAACATGTCCGCGATTACCCCTCCCCCCCGCCGACTCTTATCAAGCGAGATAACGCGTCGATGTTGAATGTTTCTTCAGCGCGGCGATAAAACGCCGCCGACACGTCCGCGATATTCGTTCGGACGAATTAAATCGCCTCGGTTGAACGGGCGAGTTGTCAAGAACCCCTGCCTCCTCTCACGGATCGGAAGTGCGGAGATAATCCGGCGAGCGTGCGAGGAATTACACGGTCTGCGGGATCCGCGGGCTTCGCGCTATCTCCAGGCACTTAAAATCGCTTATTCCAATCGAGAGCCGGTTGATTGCCAATTATCGTGATAAACAGCCGGCGACCCCAGCCCGCTGATCGTTATGCCGCGAGCCGATATCTTCCTCCAGTGTCATGTCGGGAATGCAGAAGACACTGCGACCATTCAAATTGACGGGACGTGTATTAATGCGCTTGTTTTTCACGTTTATCGCGCGACTTTACACTTCGACGTTCATCTAGCTCGTCGGATCCAATCGCTCGGGAATCGATCGATGCGTCGATCTCTCCGCGTCGAAAGATACCAAGTGGGTTTTTTTCTGTTCGTCCACCGATACGAATGCGAATTTGTGCAAATATCTTTTCACATAGGGAGATGCTTGTGTTTATTTCGCGTTTTACACTTGTGCACGGTAAAATAAATTGTACCGTGTATACCGGTCTTTTTATCCGGTAAAATACGCATTATTCTGGCTACAATATTTGCCCCACGTGCTACAACGTACTTTTTCCGCTCTTGCTTTTATTTAGCGAGTGAAGTTAGCGCCCGGCCATACATATGCAGGCGTGTGCACGTAAAATGACGAAGTACCGAACGTACGAAACATTTTGTTTAATTCGGTCGGCGAAATGTATTCGGTAATCATTTTATAAATGCAAATAGTGCTTTGTTAGGAAATGGTCTCGAGAGAAATCCCGGGAAATATTGCACGGTCGGAAAGATTCCCTGCTCTTGTGACGGAATATTTTAAACAGATCATTGTAAAAGTCGTAGTACGCGTATAAATATGAGGTTTTTTTATATATAAACAAATAGAATCGCTTTATGATTTTCCGTTAAATAAAAAAGAAATAAAAAAGCTTTCCGCGTTTACTCTTAATTTCACGGCGGACATGAAACAACCGAATAACATACATTTCTGAAACCTCGCGCTTTCTCATTTTTCATGCTCAAGAAATCCTGAAATATTCTATCGAAATTCCGCAGCGAGTTTCGCCCGGGGATCACCCACGAATCGCTTGGAAAGTCGCGGGACGATCGCTGTTCGAATCGCGCGTTAACAACTGAGCACGTTTGACACGGTATCAGTTTGGTGCCGCACATCGCGTAGGAGTGTCGGACTTATTAGTACCCGTCCAGAATTACTAATAACATGCCAGAGCACTAACCTCAACATCCGGCATAATCCGAGCGCGTTTGGCCACAAAGGCGAACCACATGCGTTAGTTAACGCATATTTTTCCACGGCGACTGTCTCGCTTGCAAGATCGTCCTCGTCGATTAATCGCGTTGACACCCGCTTGAATTGATTACACGGAAAAGTTTGATTAATCGTCTGCGCATTGATCGAGGCTAACGTTAAGATCACTTTCGTGCGTGTTTACGGAGCTTAACGATGACCATTAATACCCCGCTCTCGTATGCACGGCGCACGATTCAACTGGCACAGCTGGCCGCAAGCATCGGTCACACGCCGATGCTCCGTTTTGACGAACCAACATTCACTTCTTGCCTCCACTTTCGCCTGTCAAAATATTTCCGCAGACACTATATTTATTTCTCGTTTGGACAGAAAAGTGCTTTAATTTAAACTGACTCGTTTGCGTACTGTAGAAACTCACTCTTTCGTCACAGATTGATACTCGACTATGCTTACAGTTTACCTCCGTCACTCCGCACCAAACTTCTTACTTATTTCACTTGTTTCTTTGTATGTAGCGAGAACCAAATGATAGAGAGAAACCCTAGGACATTAATACTATCTACGACATTAGCACTGACTCGACGAAAGTTAGAGGAAGGGTTATTGCTTTCTTTTTTTAATTCAGAATTCAAACACCACGGGATACAGAATTCGTTCAGGTACCGAATTATGAAATAACTAGTCTGTTATGCACAATACACGGAGGCAAAGATCGCAGCAAAAAGTTCAACGAGAATCCGGGATTTTAATCTAATTAATGTATCGCTCATTGTAGTCATGATGGGAATCTTCGGCCACCATCAATTTTCTTTTCATTACAGCAGAACAAACGCGTTTTTCCTTCTATTTATCTCGCTCGTTGCTCCTCTCGGCAAGTACACGGACTAGGCAGGGATTTAAATGGAGGTTAGCCCGCGACAACAGGCACGAGAGATAAAAGACGAGGACCGCATAAATTTCGTCCCCAAGAAATGTTTTAAGTAATCAATTCAATTGTTTTTCTAAAATAATCAGCTTTCTTCCCGGGCGAGAGCCTTTTCCCGGCATTTGCCTAGATTGCCTATTACCTTAATCCCACCCAGCCAAGACTAAAATCGCGCAACAACCCCTCAATAGAATATGTCGTCATTACCGCGCTATAATCCTTACCGTGCAAAACTAATTGGCATGTTATGGAAATATACGAGACAATATGGCATATTCTTCTTAAAAAATTATCAATTTAATTGATTATCAAAAAAGGAAAAAGCAAACCAACGCTCTAATTCACTAAGATGAGAACTACGACGAAAAGCTCGTATGGATCAACGATTACCTCTCATCTTTGCTCCTCTTTCCTTCGCAGTCTTTCAACCCCAAATCACGAAGGGGTTGAAAAGACCATTCGCATTTCTCATCCAAACCTGATACATGAAAGGGCGATCAATCCCAAACTCAGACTTAAAGCGTTCCCTAAACTCTTATCGCGGAGGATTAACCGTGGCAAGAAGTGACATTTTTCTTTTGTATTAGCCTCACCATTAATAATCCTCCCCGCCATTGGCCCAAAAGGGTAGCGGAACACTCCCCCAATGATTAACGTTTCTCGATTTCTTGAAACCTCATTCCTGCCCAGCTCATTGGATTCTCCGCTGATTAAGCTTCAACGTCCAAGTTCGACCCTTCGTTCTACGTCAAGGTCCTGCGAGCTATACCTCAGAGTCGGTCTCTATCGAAGCCTACGTAAATTCCTTTTGTTTTTCCCAGTTCGCTGTCTAGGCGAAGTCGGCGCCCGACAAGACCGGTTTCTGCGAAGTATTCATTCACCCCCGAAAATCGTCCGGTTTAATCGAGACGATACTCTTCGTTTTTCCTTTTTCACGGGAACTTTGAAACGGCGACGATACCCGCGGCTACTGTTGCCGGTTGATCAAAAACGAACCGAGGATAAAGAACCCGGAGAGCCGTCAACGCGACGGAACGGACAGGGCCAGATTTCGGCGGACATTTCCACGATGAAGCCAGCTAAATTTACGATTGGAAACCGAAACTGAGCGACGGGGAAGCTCAATCATGACGGAATCCTTAGTGAATTGAGAGGTCGGGAAAGTTTGGTTCTATATAGTCTCGTTATATTGTATCTTCTTACAAGTTGCACAATAGCTATGGTAAAGAATTCGATTCGGTACACGATCTCGTGAAAAGTGAATATAATTAGCGCAAACATTCCAAACCTTTCACGAATGTTCAACAGTTAGTGCGCTATTAGCAATATGTCTGCAGAAGTTCCGACGGAGATATAATCTCCACATTAAAAGCATGTTTCAATGGCAACTCACTGACTCTAAATACGCTTTTGCGAACGCTTAATTTGCCCGGAAAATGAATTTAATTGAAATGCAAAATAGTAGATTTCAGATCCCGGAACGCTGGCAAAGTCTGACAAGCGGAGCAGCGCCTCCCGCTGTTCGATGTAGAAAGACGCGAGCAAGCGGGATTAACGAGAGGCACGTTTCCCGAACAAACGAGCATTTCCTGGTCCCCTTTTCCCCAACTGCCACTGACCCCGGCACCCTTTTCCTGAAAATCCGCGCGGCGTCTAATTACGCGTCTTGATTTATCCACCGCGAAACGCGTTCACCACGACGATCGTGATTCGTGCCGATGAATCACAACAGGCATTGCGAGACGCTCGGCGTCGACGTGCGTTCGTGTTAACGCGTCGACGCCGGCCGGCCACTTAACAACCGCCCAAAATAACCAAGACTACCGCGGAGAGAACAATCTCATTCGCCAGCATCGGTGGCCCCTGTCTCCAAATGCACATCATCCCTTCGACCTCTCGGTTATCTCGACGAAGGAAAACAACGAGCAGGACGATAACGTTGTACCGGCGAAACATTTTCCAGCGATTTAATGAACGATACGGGTGAGTTGACGGCGTAAGGTAAAAGGTGAGGGTGAGAAGGGAGCATAAATTCGAGCCGAAGAACGCGCGAACGTGTAAAAGCAAAATCCAGAAAGCGGCTGGAATGGTGAAAATAAATGAAGGGATAACCGCCGCGCCGAGAGCAAAGATAATAATCGGGCGCCGGGGTTTTCCGGTGGCCGGACTTTGATCGTCTATCTCGTATGCATTGGCCAACATTGAAGTGCGCCGAGCTTCGTATTGTCCGCGTTTTGTACGCGACTTTTGACGCGATTGATGCCTGAGTTAAGAACCGCTGATCTTTCCACGTGATAAATCCTTAATGGGAAAGGGAAAAGCAATGATGTGGAAACAGTGGACGAACATGTTCAACCATAACTGCCGCTGCAACATATTTCCATCCGTACTTTCAATGCGTCGTTGATTCGAGGATAAAGCGAGTGAATTGTAAATCATATAAATCCGTGAAAACACGGCAGAAGTTAATTAAAGAATCTATGTTTAGAAGCTCCCTCGATAGATTGTACGATGCTCACGCCTCGTTCTTTTCCCCCGTAACGTGTTAAATGGGAGGAAAGTACGAGTACTTAGAACGATACTCGATTGGAAGACGAGTGAGAAACAATTAAAAATAATTTCGTTACAAACTCGTTACTCAAGAAAAGAGGCAGTATCGCGAAAGCTTGGAAAAGGAGCAACGAAAGCTAGGGAAGGACGTAAATCGAGAGTCACGCGGGGCCAGCCGATAAGAAGCGACTCGACGATTCTCCGGCAATCTATCCGAGATATTATATGCTGCAATTGACTACTGTCCAGCTTCGTTCGTTCCTTATCAATCCATCCCACGGCGTTACATTGTAACGGCTGATGGAACAGGGCAAACCGATAATTCGATTAATAACGAATTGATTTCGTTAGTAAGAACTTCATTCAACAACGCCACAGAAACTTCCTCGCCAACTTCCCGCTTAATGAGATCTTGACTTCATTATTATTATAATACAAACTCAACGTTAAGGGAATATTACTCGCACAATGAAATCGCAATCCCTTCATAGAATTTTTCCTGCCTGTAAAATGCTCCTCGAAATACCGTTCGATCAGAAATTTGAATTGCATTCTTGTTTTATTCTCTCTTTTTAATAACCATTTATTAGTTGACTACGAGAATACTGTTCTTAAAGGGGTGAAATGTACTATGAATTTCATTCGGTGTATATTTGAATTGATTAAACGGATATTTTAAAATCGAAAATTGTGGCTATAATGTCGAATCAATGAATTTCTCGAACATAGTCCACCCCCACCCCCCACCAGCGAATCGACCACCAGCTCGCCCCTCCCCCACCCTCACGCACCATTTATCCATGTGTGACACTCCCCAACACTTGCCGCCCACTTCTCTTTTTTATTGCACTTTTTGCCCTGTCCTCCACTCTTCCTACACGATCAAACTCATCTGTTAC
>JABFPT010002012.1:8713-20893 GCA_022817245.1 Nixonia krombeini
TTCACCAAGAGCAATGTACTCGCTTTTACTGTCTTTATGAATATACCCCGAAATATGTATTTTAAACGAGAATTTTCTTTCACAGGAATTGGAATGCTCTCAGTTAGAGAATTTATTGTTCTGTATGCATGCTTTCCTTAATGCGAAAGTCGCTGCGGTCGACCCGTCTTTTCTACACCAACATCGTCACAAAATATGCAATGCGTAAAAAATCGCCTGGACTGATAATTACTCGTCGCAGAAAATTCGCTCGTGGTTCGCAAGTACCTTTTGATTTCAAATCACGCTCGGATAAACTTTCAGAATGACACAGCTTGAGTTAACGAGTGGTACGTTTTTACTAGTCAGAATTGTTCAACATGAGCGAGTTTACGACATCCATTATATATAAGGACTTTCTGCATTTATTGAAATCCGTTCTTCTTTGACTCACTTCGTCACTACGGCATTAACTGAAGACCTATATAAATATCGTTATTGATTTCAACGTTATTTTATTAAATTAAAAGTGATATTAAATTGATAATGTAATTATACGCGAGAATTAACTTTATAAAAAAAACATATCGAATGGCAGATGGTCCTTTCGTAGTTAATGCAAATTAAAATTTCAAACAATTTTGCAAGATTTAATCGTGTGATTTTATTGAATGTTTTAATTTTATTATTCACGACTTTAACATGCGAGTATAAATATTCGTGATTATTTTTATAGAAAAATTCAATCGAATATGTCGCTAGCGACTATAATTACATAGAACGTTCAGGACTTCATACTCGATTTTTTCAAGAGTTGGGAATTGTTTGAATTACAAGCTAAATATTCCACGTGAAGGACAAATCGTTGAATATTGACATGATTTTATAATAAAGTATATTAAGCTGTAAGTTGCAAAGACTTTATATGATGTTACAGAAAATATCATCGCGATTAATGAACGAAATGTATTGATTGCATACTTAGTCGATTAACATTTTTCATTGTACCAGCGAATAAAAGGTCGCTGACACAAATATTAGTTCTTTAAGTTGTCGAGGAATACATTTTGCATATTTTTATCAAAAGTTGTTGCTTGCGAGGGTTTTAGAGATTTTTATAGAAATGTCACACATTTAGTTGATGTATTGTCATTCATTCGTACATCGTCGACTCGTAAAGACTAATTTAATACCAGTATTATCCAGTCAATAAGACATGACATTACAGCTGTTAACCATATAGCAATAAAATGAATAATAATATTAATAATTATAATAATTACACTTATAATTCGACCATGGTGGCTACCTATTAAAAAATAGTACTTTACTGGACTCAGACTTAATCTTAGAATATATAAACACTTATATATCTAAGAATTGCGATGTTTTGCACGCATATCGTTGTTTTTATATGAAAAAAGAATCACATGTTGCACAAAATTAATTTGTTTCCGTAGATTTTCTATCCACTTTATATTTAATATTAGAAAAGAGATGAATAATATTGTTTCATGTTTTGTATCTTTGAAGAATGCGTTTCGTTAAAATATATGACAAATTTAATTTGTACTAATTTTGTCCTTTGTGTAGTGTGATTGAAAAAAAGAAATCGATGACTTTAGTATTGTCAGGAATTCGTCCAAGTATTAAACGTTCAGTTTACCAAACGAATGTCGATTATTTGTGCCCAGAAGATTTTTCTAAGACGAATACAACTAAAATTTTTCCAATTATTACTCGTAGAAAGTGCCTATACCTTAATCTAGGGTGCAAGAAATCTTGCTAGATTTCATTGCTATAGAATGAAATGTTGATCCTATTATACTTTTCTAGTCCCACGTTTCAGGATGTTACCATGGTACGAGTATTTGATAGTTCGTGAGAAATTAACGTCTTGTGCAAAAATATATCGTGTGACGTTGACTAAGAAAATTACCTGATTTGTAACATTGTTTCTCATAGAGAACAATTTTTTACTTCTAACCACTGTTTTTAATGCGTAAACTATATACGTTTTTAAATTTTATTTTTACGTACTCTTTTGTACAATTATTATCAGAAAATATAGATTTTATTGCTATTTTTTTGTTGCTTATTAATATTAATCATAAGATGCTTATTATTCGTAGTCGAAATCTGATAAGCAAAAAAGCAAACAATGAAATTAGAATTATGCTTTTATATCGCCTTTATATTGACTATATTTTTCTCAAGTGTATCTATACGATAATTACAGTGAGTAGAGCCTGCGACAAGAGGATGTACCTGTATCAATTAGGCGGCAAATGATCTAATTAAATATAAATGTGTTGTAGGAACGTCAAAGAAGTCTTTAGCCACAATCACAAAAAAAAATGATCCAGTTAATCTCTTCTTTGACCGTTATTGAACGTTTACATTCAAATAGAATGTTTGATTTGTGCAATTAGATTACATTTGTAGGATCGACAAGTGCGAGCGTGAAAAACTGGCATATTTTTGTGCGATACGTTAATTTGTGTATGTGTACCACGTCCACAATATGCGAGGAGAATTAAGGATACGACGTAAAATACATATGCTGCAGAGTGCTCGCGTACTAGATTATACAATTGCGTCTTATCCACAATTTACAATAATAAGCAAGATGTTAATGTTGACCGGCTATGGCACTAAGAAAAGGAGGCTAGGCAATAAATATGAGACTTGATTAAGAGCACCCGTAAATATGCAGATAACGCACCGTTATACTATATATTTTAATTTAGCTCTTTACATCATTTGGATTCACACGGTACTCTCGACGATTAAGTTTACAGAGCGATATTCATAAGAATTATACAATCTTACAAAAATATATTAGATGGGAAGAGCACCGAGTGAATTCAAAATCGCTTATTAAAATACATTAAGTACCATTTCCGCAAATCGCAACAATGTTTAACCCCGCTTACAATAAATATGGAAAAGTCATGTAATAATATCATTTTATTGTTTCGAGTTAATAATCGAGTTACGTGTACATTCGGAAATTAGTTAAGATAATTTTCTAAGCGAAATGTATGTGCTAAATAGTCTTGTAAAGGATTAATCATCGATCTGTCTCTTTTTAGTTCAGCTACGTTTCTATTCTGGTATTTTGTCCATTACATTTCTTGTCAATGATTCGGATAATTTAAAGCAAACTTCTTCACAACGTTTTGTGTAACTTCAATGTAACTTACGTTACCAAATGGTGTAAGTCGCGCAAGTATCGAAACACGTCTCAATGGACAAATTGTTTGACTTTATTTCCTCGAGTTGTAAAACACAATACTGCTGTGAAATTGAGTTTTGTTCATAGATTCGATCGCAGCAAAACAAATTGTACATGAAGATTTCTCTCGACTGAGCGCTTTAATTATTTTTCCCATTATAAACGAATCTCTCACAAAAACGTTTGTCGAACAACGTTCTGTCAATAACATCGATTGAATTCTATCATGTGTATTGACAAGAGATTGACGTCTTGGTCAATCTTTATCAATGCAGTCGCTGACACGTGTAAATCTTCATGTAAAGCAGTTGGCAAGTATTGTCTTCGAGATAATAAATTTTTTATTGGAACTGTCTTTATCACGCAGTGTCTATAATCCCAGTGACAATTAAGTATGTTTTAAAATATACCATTGTTAGACGTTAAATATCGCTGTTAATTCACTGATGACATTCTTCAATCTCTTTCCTCCGCCTTTTTTCAAATCCACCTTCATTCCAAAAGTTCTGCCCTTTTCCATGGATTGTCCAAAGACAGATGAATTATGAACGTTCCACCATCGTTTCATGAACGTTCTACCAATATTTTCTAAACGTTCCATTAACTTTTCACTACCGTGCCATTAACGTCCCAATCTGTTTTCCATTACGTTCCATTTCTTTCAAATCGCCTCAAAAGTTAAATTGAACATCGAAAAGCATAAGGAAATGATTCAGTAGCCACAATTCAAAGGGACGTTGAGGCCAAATTATTTAAAACCGATGTATCAATCGATATAAAATTTTCGTCAGTATTATTCGGTATAATTTCGGATCGATCCGGTCCAAGAGCTTGCTCGTAATTGCTCGTAAATTGGGAAAAGTTCAATACATTCGATCGCGTGGAACGAGCAATTGCGGGGCGGTGTAATCGAATACATCAAATGGAAACAAACAAGCTCGGGGGGTGGCGCGTACTCGACATATCACGCGCTAAGCGAGTGCCTTGCTCGTGTTCATAAATTGTCGCCGTTACAAGCCCTTGCCGTTGTATCTGGGTAATAAAGACGACGGCAAGAAAAGTCGCTTACCTTCGCTGTTCTTATTTTTCCCTTCGTCAATTTTCGCCTCTCTATTCACTATTTTTCATTTTTCTCCTTACTTTCTTTTACCTTCCTCTTTACTATTAGGTTGGTGGGAAATTTCTTTTGCTTTTTTGCATATGTATATGTCACGGTAAATGTGATTAATCCTGTGATTATTTACAACTGCCAATTGTTATGTACAATCACCATGAAATTTGGCAGTGACTAATTCTTGAATAGCCATTTACTGAATTTTCAATTGTAAATTATAAAATATTGTTACGAGCAGCCTCTTGTGTCATAGCATCCAACGAAAAATTATCCTTCTGACTGGTAACTATTCAAAAAACTGCGCTGTATTCATTATATTTGGATATTTGTCACATTTACCGTAACATATACACGCTTTTCTTTTTTCATATTCTTTTCTTTTTCATGTGCTGCTTCTCACATTTTCCTTCTGGCTGTTCCTGCCAAAAATTCCAGACCCCACCGACGTCGTCGCGTCGCGCCGACGTTGCGAACGTGACGGTTAAACGGATTACCACGAGGGGTAAACTTTTGCAAAAGCGGCGTGCATTTTAAAACGGACCGCCTCGAGTGTTCACGCAGATCACGTTGATTTCTTCCAACTTGTAAGTACCACAGAATCGCCTCACCTTTTATCCTTCGCGTTGAATATTCTTCCTGAAATATCAGCGAAAGTGACGCGAAGTAACTTAGAAACTCTTTTCGCTTTCAAAAAATGCTCACTTCTCTTTTGAGAATCTGATTTACAATGCATATTTATATATATATTACTACGATATATTAATTGTACATTTCTTATATATACAAATATGTTTATATATCTAACAATGTAATATATATATACAATATAACATATTATATATCTTTATACATTTTCATATATATATATATATATGGTAAAATTAACTATACAAATAATTGACAAGCTTTGCTGGAAAAATTATTTGAAGATAAGCCAACGATGAAATTTTCCGCAACGGCACCAATAGAATCCAATAAAGCGTTGTAAACGAGGTCGGGCAGTATCAGGTCGAGTACTCTTTCGTCACGACCCTTCAACCCTTTTCTTCACGGAGAGACGCATATTACGATTTTTGTAAACAGAGAAGCGATAAGAAATAATCGACCTTGTTTCCTCCGCGACACGATTTGTCAGCTTCTCCCTAAATAATATCCTCGGGCATTTACTTATCTTACGCAGGGATTCGAATCCAATTAGCTCTAACGGAATATTTTTTCGAAATGCGAATCGAACAAAGGATACTTTGCAAAGTTACTTAATTTGGAGCTTAAACCTTTCTAAATTCACTAAAGACATTTCTCTTAAGTTGCAAAAAATAAAATTCAACAAAATAAGAAAAAAGGACTTTGTATAAGATATTATCAGATATATTACAACAATTTTCTATAAATTTATTATGTTAAGGATTTTTGGAAGAACGTCAAAATACGTTCCTGGTTTATAATGTGGTAACAAGTTTATCGGTCAATTTTGCTAATGTTTCCGTGTAATCTTAACAACGGTCACGTGACCCTAACGAATCCTCGGATGTTTCTTATCCAATTTCATTTCACGCATTTTTAAGATCTAAACGACGAAAGTTAGTTCACGTGCGAAAATACAAGAATGTTGTTCGATGTACAACGCGACACCGTTTGCCGGAATTTGCAGGCAATATCGCGTTACGATTCCAAGTCCCTGACCGCGCCGAAAGAGAGAGCAATCACTGCATAGCCGCAGGCTGGAAAACGCTCTGCCAGTCAAAAAGTCACGTTACCGCTCGACCCCGGAGCTTCTGCCTTTTATTCCTAACGAACTTCTGTCGATCGCGTTTGTACTAAAGTCGTTACGTTACATTTGTCGCAGGTGCGTTAAAGTCGATTATCTTCGCAGGTTTCGTACATTCAATTTTGAAGAGAATTTAGCATCGTTTCTTTTTTCTCAATTACATTGATTTACAAGAATGAATTATTTAATTGCAATAGTGCTAAATGTTTAAGAATAAGTATTTAATTATAAATGTTTAATTATTCAGTTATATAAATATATAATTGTCAATATTTAAATATTCCGTTATAAAAATTTATGACAGTAAATATCGAAACTCAGATTATTAATGACAAATTGACAGATCAATAATAATAGCGATGAAAGTAATTATTTATTTCATTTACACTTACCTATGCAAAGATATACAAAGTGGTGTAATGTACAAGACGATACGATTTGCATACAGAAAACTATTGCACTTGAAGGAAAGTGGGTAGAAAACGTAGTTTTTATCGCCTGACATAGAATTTACATGTTTTATTTGATTTTGAGTTCTGTATAGTGATAGACAAAAAAGGACGGAAAACTCGCAGAGTACTTGGTATATTTTTACATAGGAAAACGATTCAAATAAGTATAGCATCCGATTTGAGAACTGTGTGGTTGAAAAAAAGCATTGCTCATGTCTTTGTTGATATTGAACAGTGTTAATACTTAGACAATAATGATGAGATATAATTACAAAGTATTTATTATTTATTTATTATTCCCTTCCGGGAATTGAGACTAAGCGAAGGAGTAGACACTCGTCAATGTGACCTGAAAAAACGATTTTTTATTAACATTGTGATACCAACATACCAAGACATCGTATAGTACGAAAAATATAACGGATATAGAAAAAAACATTTTTCGAATTTTTCTAGGTGTCAATGTTTGGGAAACTTTATCTTCTTTCCTTATTATCTCCGCCCCTAATTGTGCAAAGGGTCAACATGTATAGTGATTCTTAACCTACGCGACGAGATCTATCCAACGGTGTATAACTCAATGCTGAACTCCGAAGTTGATTTTTTGACATTTTTCCAAAACTCAAACTACCGATGCCGTAACTGTCATTAAAACTTACGTTACTGGTCCAGATCGATGTGCTATGGCTCGTTGGGTTCGTCTTGATGCGCGGAATAAAATGGTACTTTGTTCATTTTGAAATACCTAAATGGAGAAAAGTTATTAAGCGAAAACTGTCAAATTTGGTGCAAAACTACCCCCAATCTAATTTGCTTTTTTTCTTAATATCTCCGCTCCTAATGGAAGGAGGGGTCAATATGTATAGTGATTCTTAATCTACGCGACGAGATCTATCCAACGGTGTATAACTCATTGCTGAAAGCCGAAGTTGATTTTTCGCAAAAAATTGAAGGGGTACCCCTTTGGAAAATGTGGAAAAAAGTCGAAAAATCAACTTTGGATTTCAGCATTGATTTATACACCATTGGATAGATCTCATCGCGTAGATTAAGAATCACTATACATGTTGACCCCTCCCTCCATTAGGAGCGGAGATATTGAGAAAAAAAGCAAATTAGATTGGGGGTAGATTTTCACCCAATTTGACATTTTTCGCCCTATAACTTTAACCCATTTAGGAATTTCAAAATGAACAAAACACCATTTTGTTTCGTAAATCAAGGTCAATCCAACGAGCTATAGCACGTCGATCTAAACTAATCATACGGTTTTTTATTATGGTTAGAGTGTTGTTAGTTTCGGTTTTGGAAAAATGTCGAAAAATCAACTTCGGCTTTCAGCATTGAGTTATACACCGCTGGATAGATCTCGTCGCGTAGATTAAGAATCACCCCATATGTTGACCCTTTACATAATTAGGGACGGAGATATTGGAGAAAAACTGGAAAATTTAAGAGGGAGGGGGTTAATCTGTTGATTTCCTAACTTTTTTCCATATAACTGCTCTCTTCTTCTGAACTATCAAGTAAGCGTAGAAGCATCTTATACTGGAGATTGAGATCTATCCAACGAACTAAAGCACATCGAGGTGCACCAAAAATACGGACTTTAATTACAGTCAATAGACCAGAGGTGCCGGTTTCATGGACCTCAATTTTTCGACTTTTTGTAAGATATGTGTTAATACATAAATGGATAGCTCTCGTCACAGAGATCAAGAATCGCTCGCTACATGTACCTTTTGAATCATTAGAGACGGAGGTATTCGAGACAGGAGAGAAAATTGTAAGATGGTGGGGTGATACATCGTATTTTAAAATTTTGCGCCCTATAACTCCTCTTAATTTCTGAATTCTCTAGTAAGTAGGGCACTATGTAATATTAACAATTTTCATTACACCATTTTTATTATTGCATTTTTTGTGTCATTATTAACAATATCTATTGAAATTTCATGTAGATTCGTGTATTAAACTTGAAAAATATAAAAATCAGGTATAAAATTAATAACTATTTTAATTAAAAATTGATAACGATACATTGAAGATACACTGTTTTGAATTATTCTGTGTATTTTTGTTATTAATTTAATTCTCCAATATTATTCACTATTTTTTGTCAATACTGTAACCACATTGATAGATTAGTACGTTTGTTTGTGTTTCAAATACGAAATGGAATAGAAACAACTAAACATTACTAGTCGTGTACTGGACATTTTTTTTACATTTGGATATTCTAAAGTAAATAAAACTAATATTACTTTTAACGTTTTGAAAAATCATTCATCAGAATGTTTGTGTATTCATATGTAATAAAGTTCTTGATTTCTTTCAAGCAGCTTGAACTACTTTGCTTTGTGGCCCTTTTTGCGTGGAATTAATTTTATCGCCGAGGGAAAGTGCCATGCCTTGACTCTTTGCTCGGATTCGAATGTGCCCAACTACGGGTGCTTCTGACTTGTCTAGCGGCTTCTCAATAGACAAATTGGCTAATGCATCTTCTCCAAATATCGACTTTGCGTACATATTTGCCGCCATAAAACCACATTGTCCAGAAAGAGCCTGAAAACAAATATATTAGAATATACCAAAAGTTCTTCTGTGTTGTATATATAAAACAACAAACAATCTGTAATGATTCTTTTTTCTTATAATACAACACTTACTTTTTCAGGTGTCAGGCAACGCATATTTGTAGATTTCAAAAGATGTGCAAGATATTCTCGTAGGTCTGAAAGTGTAGTATTCACTGAAACTTTGTTTTCCCATTCAAATTCAGCCCACATCTGTCGGAATTCAGCGTCTGTGCACGTGGCCGGTACAATGTAATCCATTATATCTATATGAATGTCGTTCAATACAACGACACTGCGGTCAGAAGCAGCGCCGGATACGTCATACACTACAATGGTAAATTGTTTGTTCATTATTATTCACATCCAGGAACAATATGTGAACAAAAAGTGTTCGCATATTTGTAAATATTAACGATCGTACTTCTGAGATTAATCTTATGAGTATAACTTACCAATATTTCCAAATATAATTCCATTTTCTGTTGATGCAACTTTAATATTGGCTTTGATACTGGCGAAATCTCGCGGAGCTAAAACAGTGGGTTGAGGCCGCTCTACAAGTTTCAGATCGCCCATAGTTGCCAATTCCAAAGTGCAATTCTGCAATGTATCTTCTGTTTGATTGACAATGAGAACGTCAAGGACGATGTCATATTGATTGACATGTACGAGAGCTTCAGCATAAACTGGATCGGAGAATCCTGTGAGTTGTGTGACCTTACTGAGAGCACTGGGTGTTGGTGCATCCCCTGTTCCGCCCGGTCTACCAGCTACAGCAGCACTCAAACTTTGCTCGAAAACGTCACCTGCTCCTCCACTCAATTCTGAACCGCGAGTTAACTGCAAGAACAGGATTGCGTCGTCTACCTGCGAATTCAAATATACAATTTCGTGTAATGTATAAATTTTTTTTAACTAATTTTGATTACATGTTTCATCATTTTAGGATACACAAATATGATTTATTCATACCTGTACAACGTTGCCTGGCTTTTCCTTAGCTTTTTGATTTTGCGAGTCTTCCTCTGCCTTTGCAGCCAGCATACGACCAAGAGCATCGCGACATCCCTCAGTAAAAACTTGCTGAACCAGTAGATTCGGACAAGCCACTGATCGTAAACAAAGAGAAATTCTTTCAGCGTCATCGTGGGTCATTGCTTTGGAAGGCAGTCCAGAACGACCCAACTGTAGTATACTAGTCATAACAAGCATTGCTTCTGCCTGCAATCGATTGTTCTTCTTTATACTTGTTTCCAATTCCTTGTATCTTAATGCAAGTTTTGCCAAAGTCGTTGCCAAAGATGCTCCAATAAAGAAGTCTCCTTCTATCATATATTGCACTAATGGTGGACGTTTCTCTTCTTTCTTGCCTAAATAATTTTTGTTGTAATGTATACCATATTTTATTTCTTAATTTCTTTTATAATAATAAAAACTTATAAATACCTGCAGTTGCAGTACTAAATGCACTTTGAGTTGCATATGTTCCATCAGAAGTAACCAACTGTGATGGTTGAATTTGTGTACTACCATCTTCTTGTGGTTTATCACCAGCTTGTCTTTTATTTTCTGCTTCCACCAAAGGTAATTCACCCAAAGCTGCTCGAATTCGGCTCATCACTGTCTCAATATCTTCCTTCGATGTTGCATACTCGCCGAGGATCCATAATGCTGCTCTATGTACCTTTACAGAACGAATTTGTGGGAAAACCTGTAACATTATAAGTGTTCGTCATGAGTAAATTTTTACTTACTATGCATTCTATAAAATTTATACTTTGTTTTCTAAAATTTATCTTACTTCAAGCAGTTTCTCCACAATAAGTGGTCTAAGGTTATTGAAACGTTGTATAGCTTCTCTAACGAACACAAGAACATCAGTAGCAGCAGCTTCGTTATTCTCTGACAAGAAATCTGTCAATACTGGAATGACTGTTGCTGCTATATCAGGGAATTTGATAGAACAAGCGTGTAAAGTTCGTACAAGAAGTTGGCTGTATTTGCCAGCATCTTCATGTTCACCACCCGCGGTTCGTAGAACTTCTTTTTTCAACAACTGCACCATTTCTTCTACAGTACGTGTTGTAACAAGGTCCATAGCTAAGGCCAAAGTTTTTGTACGGACTTCCAAAGCAGGAGAACCTAAGATGGAGTGCATTACATTATGATCTTATGATTTACGAATAAAATAATTTAAAATTGTTAATATCTTGTACAAGTACCTAAAACGCGAAGAATGTCCATGACAAGATCCTGAAGAACTCGTTCATGTGATGGGCTTTCCTTCATCGAAATCAATCTATCCAAGACTATGAGTTTCACATTATTGTCACTCTCTTTGATAATTAATTCAATATAGCAAGACGCAGCTGCTTTTATTGCTGTTGGAGCACTCGAAAGTGTAACTAAAGTCCCGGCAGCTTCATAACGTACTGCAGGACTTGGAGAGTTTAATAGACTATAGATACATCGAATGAAACGAGCACGTTCTGATGGGTTGGCCAAGCAAACCTGGAAATGTTTCACATGTGTAGACTCATTCTTAAAAAACTAAATAGTAAAACAAGTATATTTATTTGTATGGATACATTAAAACTTGTTTGGTCATATTTTTATAATGTTTATAGTTTTAATAATAAATACTTGTAAGGTACCTTGTAAATTAATTCAACAATAACAAGTTGTAAAATATCTCCAAAACTGGGTACTTGATCTAAACATGCTGTTAAATAAGCCAATGCTCGACTTTGCTTAGCATGCAGAAGCATAAGGAATGCATTTCTTCGACAAGACATGTCTTGTTCTCCCTCCAAATACTTTGCTATTAATTCAGGAGCATCAGGTATGAGAAATTCAAAATTTCGATAAATGGTAAATATTGCTAATACAGCATTGCGTCTGACATAAGAATGTCTGTGCTCCAAACATGCTGTGATTGCTGGCATCAGTGGTTCTAGTAGTTCTGGTTCTTTTAATTTGCATAAAAATCTGTAAACAATATTGAAATATTTTTCACACATGACATATAAGGTATATGAATTAAAATTGTT